>JAZGTI010000476.1:44183-63374 GCA_036877585.1 Botia kubotai | reverse complement strand
GAGAACATACCAGACCAAATTGGCTGTAGACTTTGACTCTGTCTTATCTGTGTATATAAGGAGGCTAGGCAAAAGATTCAGGGAAGCCTTCTGTAACCAGAACTTCCCGCACCATTGCGGTGTGTCTATATTGCCAGGTATGATTTTGACTTTATATGCTGTTTTTGTATTTTGTTGATCACTTATAATTTTTTCTTATTCAAATTCATGTTATGTTTTTGTTTTGTTAATTGATGTTTAACCTGCCAGGCAAAATAAATTGTTTTCTTGATATATTTAAAGTTCTTAAGAAATTTTTTTTTACTGGTAGATTAGATGGAGTCCAATGTTACCGTAAAATAAGGTGTCAGGATAAGATCAAACTGGGGACTTGTATTTGAAAGGAGCATGGAGCACATCAATCAAGATCCCCAGATTTCTGTCTATGACTTAGCAAGTTGCATGATAGTGACTAAGATAACTGTTTTTTAGATCTGAGCAAGCATGGAGCAGCCAGGTTTAATACTATTAGTTTACCCAGCAACCTCCGACTAAAGATCAGACTGACCGTTTTGTGATCGTGAGATCCGCGTATATCGGCCGGCGCAAAACTGTGCAACTTTGGGTCCCTAATGAAAGAATAACTAAGAGTATGGGAATTTACAAATAATCAAACTCGAAATATAAATCAACGGATAATTTGGAATTACTATCTTAAATCTCATATACAATTGGAGTCAGATTGGAACTAACCAGAGTTAATTAATCAAATTATATTAAAGAACTTTTGCAGAAGCACTAAGGAAAGACAGACCATGTGAGATACCTTCACCACGCCATTGGATTCCATCGTTGGGCCAATGGGTGGTTTCCTTACAAATGGGACTGGTTCAACAGACTTGTTAATGGCAACCAGGTGTTAAGTTTATTAAGTGGTGGAAATGTGTTCTGTTTACTTGCAAGCACATCTCCATAATGAACCCACCACTCAAGGAATTGCAATCCCCAAATTGCCACTAATTCAAAAGCAAAAGTAAAAAATGCACAGCCGCACAGGCGATTTAAGAGGTGGAAAAGTGGGGGGAAAACAACATCCCTCCTTTTTCCCCCAGTAGAAAAATGGCCTCACATCCCTATTTTCCACTAATTACAATGTGTTTACGAAACGGTAGAAAATAAAGGAACACTCACTGGCCGGCTGCTCCATTTGTACCATGAGGGCTTGGAGAGCGTAGAGTGCCTGCAGCTCCTTCAGTTCATCAGACAGATACTTCTGGAGCAGTTTGGCCCTTTGGGTAATCTGCTCCACATCCACTCTGTAAGGGTTCTCACCTGTGAAAATTCATTAATGCACAAAGCAATTTAAACCAGGTACAAGTTACACTAAAGTGAGAAAGGTAGACTACACATAGAGGATTCACTCACAGATGATGGCTGATTGACATACAGCTGTCATCAGCGCCCGCACAAACTGATTGGCGCTCATCTGTTGCTCGTTGAGGTTAGCCTTTAAAGGAGAAAAATGCCAGTCATGACGAATTTGAGAGTAAAACGGATCATTAGAAAACCTTAATGTTTGATTCAAGAACCTTGAACCCAAGCCAATCGCGTGCACACTCACCTCTACCCAGTCATAGATCCTCTGGTTGTTAGCTTTATCCTGTAACAACCTGTCTAAATGTTTACTCAGCTCCTCTGCAGTCAGCTCTTTCTTACTGGGCTTTTCAGATTCCTCACCCAGAGTAAACTCCATCTTCTGAAAATACAATATTTTCATTTCAAACTCATAAAGGCACTAATATATAGGAGAGAGTGGGATAAGCAGTGCCAATGAGATTTTGGCCATTTTAATAAACTAGCTGGGAAAAGGACAATTTGATTGCAGCAAAATCTTTTATAGTAGTATTTGTAATGGGTAAGAATTTTATTTGGATTTGGAGGTAAAGCTCATTATTAGTTGAGCTACTACCAAACCTTCCCCCAAGAATAACATTTTATCACCAATTCTTTTAAATTATTAGCTTACATCTTTAGCCAAATAACAAGGCTTTGTACACTGGCAATTCCCCAACATTTATGATACACATTTTAAAACCTGGTTAACTTTGCTCTTGTACACTTACCATATAAAAAATTACTTGGACGTTCAAAAAAATTAAGCATTATTATAAAATTAAGTTTTAAAACTGCATAATGTTCTCAGGTCATCACAGGCAACTGTATATGATGGGCCATTCCTAAATATTCAAGAACAAATGCCTAGACAAATGGGTACAGAACAAGAGACCTCAAATGGCATTTAGTACCTTCTCTGTAACAAACTTATTGACATCCTCATCCTCAGGAAGAAAGTCTTTCCAACTAAGCCCAGCCTCCAACCACATTACTCCAGCTTTTTTGTGACTCTAAAATTACAAAAAATAGAAATAGCATTGAAAGACTTGATACAAAAAGAAAAAAAGTGCAAATTTAATAGCTTAAAACTCACTAGTCCTTTGCAAAGAAGGTTAAGCATTTCAACCAGCAGGACAGCTGCTTTTCCCATAGGCAGAAGAGGTTTGGACACCTCCCTGTTAGACAAAATTATTTAAAATGTTTAGATTGTTTACATGCATTCATTTTCCTCAAGCTGCAGTTCATATCTTTTGCCTCTCTATTACCATCTCTGTTTAAAACCATAAATTGCAAGTTACTTCAGATACTTTTACTATGTACAACTGAATCAAATAAAGCTAAACTGACATTATCCCAAATACGAAATACAACCTGGCAGCAAATCAATAAACTTACCATTGCAAATCAAGGAGACGGTTTTGAACACTGACCCACTATGTACTTGATCAATAACTGATTATTATCAACTGTTTATATTTAACCAAATAGTTAAATATAGCAAACTTAAACAAGCACTCATATGAAAAAAGAACATTAAAAACAGTGCCTAACCTGAAGAGCGGGCCCATGGCAATGCCTCCCTCCTGCAACATAGGTGTGATGATCTCAGCCAAGTAGAGCCAAATGTGAGGAATGTCAATGGCCATGTCATCTGCTAGCTCCAGAATCTCCAGCAGTCTAGAGTAAAGACAAAACCAATCAATAAAACCTAAAATAGAGTGCATTAACTTTCCCATTACACCTTGCAAAAATCATAAAGCCTCAAGTACAAACAACAAACCCACAATTTATCAGAATATATGCCAAGGCATGTCATATAGCAGCTGTCATAATTATAAATATGGTCATTATGACTTTAAGTAGCTTTTAAGTGTCTTTTTTTACTACTTTTTTATCTACTTAATGCTGATCCTCAGTTCCTCAATCCCATCAGTGTAGGTCAGTGGCCCAGACACGTGGCACAAAATAGAGGTCATCACTGGACCAGGTGGCTACTATCTTCAGATGTGACATGCCTGCTGCTATGAACTCACCCCTTGTAGTACTGTTCAGCAGGAAGTATTCCAGCGCTAACCAGCTTCTGAAAGAGCAGACCCATGTGCTCTCTAGCAATGGTGCTACGCTCCAGTGTGGATTCCACACCATTCCGTACAAACACGAAGAGAAGAGAGGAACTGTTCAGCTCCTGCACGCACTGCACTGCCTCCTGTGGGACAGTAACATGAGCAAAGTCAGTGGAAGTCATCTCCAAACAGTTGTTTTTACTGAATTTATGGTTTGTAGACAATGGCTCCTCAGTTCCTCAATCCCATCAGGGTAGATCAGTGGCCCAGACACGTGGCACAAAATGAAGGTCATCAGTGGAGCAAAGTATAAATGAGGTATCTAAAACAAGCATGTCTGATGGCACATACCTTTAGGTCATTTATATGGAGATACTCTTCAATAATGGCTTTAGATTTCTTATCAAGCTCGTCCTCACTCAAGGCTGGTTTGGCTTGAGCAGGAGGTGGTGGAGTAGGAGCTGACACAGGTTTCACTGAAAAAAAAAAAAAATTAAAACCACAAGGGCTATTAGTTTGTGAACCTCTAATATTACTCTAAGCGAGTACTCAAACTGGCCCTATTATAACAATTGCTATTGAACGAAAGCCGTTCCATTCCAGAAAATTGGTTCTGTACCTCTAGTTCTACCATTTCTTCTAGGCTGTTGATTCTCACCTGTATCTTTGCTTCTATCGCGGTCACGACTTCCTCTGTCGCGGTTCTCTGTCATGCTGGACACGCGACGTACAGAATCGGGGGGTCCGCGGCTATCACCTCTGCGGTCTTCATTCTCCCGGCTGAAGCTGCGCTTAGTGATGGCTGGACGGGGTCTGTCCAGGCCTCTGTCCCGCTCTTCACGCCTACTATCAAAGCGCTCGAAGCGATCTCTGTCTCGCTCACTACGATCTCTATCGCTACGGTCCCTGCTGGAGCTACTTCTGCAAAAGACAGAAAACAGAAAGACAGTGAAAAGGCATATCTAACATGATCATCAATGATGATGAATTATTACCATGCAATGCTTATATTAGTATGTTTGTTATAACAAATAATAAACATTGTTTGTTAAAAAGCTTACCTATGAGGCACTCTACGATCAGAGTCCAGTGAGGATGATGATGAAGGTCCAGACTGCTGCAATGCAGAGAAGCGGTTGAGCGTGCTGGTGACAGGTCTACCCTGGTCTGCATCAAAAAAAAAAAGACAGCATTAGCCAGCAGTTACCACAAACTACAAAACTTGGCAATGTTACAATAGCTACACATGATTAAATAGCTGAACCTTTCTATGATGAAAGTTAAATAAAATTGGATGACTGTTCACCTTGATCACCACTGGACTTTGCTCCAGTACCTCCACTGCTCCCTTTGCCCCAGCTACCCCATGAGCCCTTTCCTCCTGGGGCCAGCAGCTGGTTGCTGAAATCACCAGGCTAAAATAAACCAAGAGGAAAAACTTGGTTAGTGACAATCAATCAATCAAAAACTGTATGCAAGACATATTCAATCAAAAGTTTTTACCTTTGTGATTTTACTGAGGCGGCTGGTGTCAATGGGTCTGTTTTTGGTGGTAATAGGCACTATGTTCCAGCCCTCATCTTGTGTTTGGCTACCACGGCCACCGGAGGAATGTGGCCCACCACGGCCTCCTCGTCCCTGACTGGATTCTTTTTTAGACAGCAGTTGTTGCTGTACTTTGATCTGCTCTCTATGTTCTTCCATCTCAGCCTCTTTATGGATCTGATCAATAGTCTTAGGACCCTGATCTCCTCTCCTGGGCACCCAATTGTTCTGTGGGAAACCACATCAACAGTTAGTGGTGTAAGAGAAAAGTGCAAAGAATGGATAAATTTCACAAAAAATTGATAACCGTTACATAAAACTACTTTGCTAAAACAAGCATGTAGTTACCCGTCGAAGGTCTAAAACATCTTGAAGCATGAATCGAATTCTAGAAGACGTCTTCCTCTCTTTAATAATCTTCTCCATTTGGTGGAAGTATTGATCCAT
This sequence comes from Botia kubotai, assembly GCA_036877585.1. Taxonomy (NCBI): domain Eukaryota; kingdom Metazoa; phylum Chordata; class Actinopteri; order Cypriniformes; family Botiidae; genus Botia; species Botia kubotai. The sequence goes on along the minus strand of JAZGTI010000476.1, from coordinate 57,945 downwards.
ACGAGGCTATACACAAAAGTGACTTCAAATCACACTGTGGATAACGTTGACTAAAAGTGACTGATGGTAGACAAAGTCAAAACTCTACACTTCACTGTTTTGCTTTACCTTGGCCTTCTCAAAGTCTAAGTCTTTGCCAATGGTGGATAGCAGTCTGCAGAGGCACTCTAAGCTCTCCTCATCGTGGTTCTTCAACAGTTTCACGATGCAGTCGTGCATGATAGGCTCTGTCAGCATCTTTAGCTTGAACAGTTCTCCAATGAACTTGATGTTGCCGAGCGACCTTCTCCGTGCTTTGTCCTTGGCCTCCTCCAGCTCATCTTTCAGGCGCTGGCGCTCCTCCTCCTGTGGTGAAAATGTAATTCTTTTTTTAACACCAAAAATTATCCCAGAAGTTTTGTACAAACGTCAAGTTACCTCAGAGGCAGCATCCAGCTCTTTCTGTTTCTGCTCAAAGATCTCATCGTCATCCTTGTCTTTTTCAAACTCCTTCTGACAGCGATTGAGCAGAAGTTTACGGAAATTCACAGTGAGCCCCGGCTTGTCTGAAGTGGCAACTTTAAGCTGACAGAGAGAAGAAAAAAAAGTACTTTAAAATGATAAAAAGGTTCTAAAATGTTTGATTTGACAGAATTCGCATACAGTTCAGGACACAAATAGGGTCCAAAATTTAAAAATGAAGTAATATGCAAGCAATGGTAAGTGAAAGAAGGTGCTCAGATCTCAAGTTCAAGAGGTTAATCTAAAAATCATACAAAATGTTTTATTCTCTTTTAATTTTGAGCCTTTTACTTATTGATAATGAAACAATGTATAGGTTTAAGTTATCCCTCAGGAGAGGCAAATTGGGATAGTTGACACCAATTGATTTTGATTTTGAAACCTTGCTGGACACTATATTTTACCCAATTCATAGAAAGTCACTTGCACTAAAGTCACATCTAGGGCTATGTCTCCTCCATCTGAAATCATTGCACAAAACAGAGGTCATCATTGGAACCATACAAAACATCCATCTGGATGTTACTCACCCCCATAAGGCAGCGGCACATGTTGGCATAAGCTACAGAGAAGTTGGGTTCGGAGATGGCTTTCTCAAAGATGAGGTCAATGACACCTTTGAGTCTCTCTTCCGTGTCTATGGTGAGCTCTGTCACCTGCTTCATCAGTTGCTGGAACATCTGCGGTGTGAGCTTGTTAAGGACGCTGCGCACGCGGCGGAACAGCTCCTGTGTTTTCACTCCCTCTGCATCAGCCGCCGCCTCCTCCTCCTCGTCTCCTGCAACTCTGCTTTTGGCTTGCTTTTTAACCGAAGGCGTCCAAGCGTTTTCGGCCTGGTTAAGTTCCACATTGTCTTTGAGAGACAAACTGCTGATGATCTTGAGGTTGCGATTGACTTGCTCTTTTCCTCGACCAGGCTGAGGGCGTCGTCCAGACTGAGAGGGGTGCAACTTTTAAAAATAAATGATCCATCTCAAAATACAGCCACTTAGTTTACTGACTTTTGAATAATTAAGTACATAAACAGTCAACTGACCGGTCCTCGTCCTCCTCCTCCAGACGACTGTCTGCCAAGATTAGCATATGAGGGGGTAAAGTCAGGCCCACAATTCATCAAACTCCTCGGATCCAATGGCCGCAAGGGTGTTTTATTTGCCTGTTGTGCAAACAGCAAAGGTGATTATTTTAAGTATGATTGTAAAACATAACACTTAAAATCTCTGTTGTATCCGAGTGGAAGCTTCACCTTGTCCAACACTACGTCACTGATTTGTGGCAAACCCTCAGGCTTGTGCATGCTCACGCTAATGAACTGAAAGCCGAGCAGGAACTCCCGGTCATATTGTTTCTTCTCCTCTGGGTTGATAGGCTTCCATTGCTCTGCGAGGGTAACAGTCAAAAGGAAAATGTTAGAAAAGACTATTGTACAAAGCAGTGGTTCAAAACTCTCTTCCTAGAAGATGCCCAACATTCACACAAATCCCACTTCTGTACAAGGAAATTGGTCCTTATATGGAAGATGTCTCATTTATAGCAATGTTCTCAAATTGGACAACTAATTAACTTTCTAACCTTCTTTATATTGATACTTTTGTTCCACAGGTTTGGGTGCCTCCGGCTCAATATTCTCTGTGTCGAGTTTGTCCTCCTTGTCCTCCCACGTTTCCTCCGACTCCTCTGCTGGCAGGACAGGGGCTGGAACTGGGGAGGGTGCTTTCTGAGCAACCTCTGGCTCAGGAGCAGGCTTCTCCTCCTCTGGCTGAAACAGGTACAGAAGATTATAGTTAAGCCAAGGTGATCAATCTTACAACCAATCCTTTTACTTTAGATGTGACTCTCTTGAGTAAATAAAAACATGTACACCTTGCATTCACACAGTGTGAGAAGGTGGGGTAATGAAAGTCTCTTTAAAATACAAACCTCTTTGAAGGCATCTAGGACATCGCCCACATCTTTCTTATTCAGATCCTTTTTCTTTTTCTTCTTTGGCACTGTAATGGAAGCTAAGCAAAGAAAACAGCTGAAGTCAGACGTGCACTTGGAGATAAGTGAAAATTACAAGATGCTAAGAATTTTCATTTGTTTTCAAATACCTTGCATAGTTGTCTCCTCAACAGGCCAGCTTGTTGCAGGGGTTGGAATCTCCTCCACTTTCTGCTCAATCTCCTCCTCCACAGGTGCTTTCACAGCGGTAAGGCAGCTCTGCTGGACCTGAGGAACCACTGGTTCAGCAACTGGATTAGTAGAGCCTTCAGGCTTCACTTCAGGAGCCTCTGCAGAGTCTTGAGGCAAACCGTTAAGCAATGGCTGTTCCTTAGCCTCCTCAATGGCTGACTCTAAAATGGGTGTTGCTGGGATTACAGGGCTGGGATCTTTAAGAGTCTCATTATTTCCATTAGCTACAGCTGTAGGAGCCTCCACAGGGGTGGAGATGATGGTAGCTAAGCTAGAGTCAGATGAAGGCTCTATGTTGCCCACAAGCTCTGACTTTGTCTCCATAACTATCACTTGCTCCTCTTCCACAACTTCAGCAGAAGTCTGCTCCACGTGAGTGGTGGATTCCTTAGACTCTTCCTTCTGAGCAGGTGCTTCTGGAATCACTGGAGCATCCACAGCATCACTAATCTGAGGCTCTGAATGTTTGGGATTGCTTGTAGGAGAGGGCGAAACGGCGAGAGGTGCAGGGGATGCTGTAGCGGTAACTTCAGGGTCCTCTACTGAGGAACTAAAAATCATAGTCACGGGTGAAGCAGGTCTGACCTCTGACACTGGTTCAAAATCAGTGGCCAAAGTGACTGCGGGGACTTGCTCTGGTGTTCTCGATGGAGGAGGGGTGGAGATAGCTGCAGGAGGAGCAACAGGCTTTGCTTGATCATCTAAGCATCAACAACAGTAAACAATACACACAGAAATCAGTTTGCGTAAGCAGACAGAATTTTGATGGTCTATGCCAGCAAAGGAATCAAGGAAATAACTGACAGAAAACATTTGGGTGGAAGCAATTCAAGGGTCTAAGAACAGATTGTCTGACAACTTGTTCTTTGAAATTTGGTTGTACACCTTTAAGTCAAAAACCTGGTTGGTTATTTTTAAATAAAGTACACTCACCAGATCTGATCACAGAAGCAACAGTGGGAACACTTTCACCATTTGTCTGAACAGGACCACCTGCCTCAGGACCACCTGCCTCAGGACCAACAGACTGATAGAGTACAAGAAACAAAGGCACAAAAACTGTTAAAACAAAGCTCCTATTACAGCAAGTCAGTTTATTCTGTGTATTTTGACAGTACCAAAACAAAGACTCCATCATATTCAGCACCTGGTTAGGACACAATGTAACAAACAAACAACTCAACTCAACTCCAACAAGTATTGTGACACACTGAGGTATTGACAAACCTGTGGCGGAGTGGGTGTGGAGGTCGTTCGTCCACCAGACATGATCTCTTCTGTGATGTCACGTCCTCCCTGGTTGGGGTCACGTATTCTGATCTGCAAGGAACAAACAGTCACAAAAAGAAAATAACCAAACCAAAACACTAACTGCTTTTGTTCCCACCTACCTGTTTGCGCTCTCTCTTGACTGGACCCGCCTGCTGAGGAGGTGGTTGCGGTGGGGGTGGGGCCTGTTGCTGCTGAGCAGGGTTAATCATGACTGGCGTATTGGCCACTGATGCGGAGTACTGCTGTGGTGCAGGGTAATAAGCCCCCGCTGGAACAGGAAAAAGACAAACAAACAAAGCCATCTCTCTTATTAAAAAGTACTTCCCCACCTGCCAAACAAACACTTGATTTTAAGAAAAGGTAAATGAAACTATTGATTTTGTTTAAAACAAAGCCTAACCAGAATATGAAAAAAGTTCTGTCAGATTTAACATTCCAGAAAATTTGTGGTCTGAGATTTTGAATAAAATGGTGGGATGTTGTTAACTGCACTGTTAGAATATGACCAGCTAGCTTGACAGAGGTGTAAACAAGCAGCCCTGATGTTCAGACTCACCAGGATAACGCTGGGAGGTGAGAGGAGCTCCATGCAGTGACAGACGTCCATTTTCTCTGCCTGCACCTCTCCCCCCACCCCCCCGCCTTTCCCTCCCTGCCAGACAGGGATCTGAACTCAACCAAAAGGAGGAAAGACAAAAGACAGAAAGATCAAAATGTAGAGTGTAAGTAGGAAAACATTAAGCAGCAGATGCAAGAGCTGAATGAGGTTAGAGAGCCGAAACCGTATAGTGGTTAGTTGTACAGGGATATTATAAAACGTAGACAGAGATAGTATACCAGACACAGGTTCACAATCATTTTGGTAAATCTGGTCAATCTCAAAAAACCTTTCAAGAACATGTCCAGGTCATATTCTACCCATAAATCAGAAAGCAGAAAGAAATTATGGTGGAAACAGAGCTCATTTTAAGAACCATAAAAATATCTAAACCACACCCCCAAATTCCCATTACTATAAGAAGAAAAGGTATACAACAAGCATCTGTAGTTTGGTCAATAGAATGTCACCTAATGAAAACAAAATCTAGGGATAAGTGCCATATGAACAAATGCTTTGGAAAATTGAGTGAGACAGAAGTTGAGGTTATTTGGAGCTGGAACAGTTATAAGAGGGTTGGGAAGTACAAAACGGCAAGGGAGGCCCAGAGCAGAGCCTCTTACCATATGTACCGTATTCAGCTGGACTGCTTCCAGCGTAGAAACCGGTCGATCCGCTGGGTACAGGGTACTGCTGGGCCTGGGGTATGTATGGGGCACGGTACTGCAGTAGAAAATTAATCGTTAACAGGTCAATTATTTAAATACTAAAACAGATGGCACATGCACAGCCAATTGCTCTAAAGCTTTTGAAGAGCAAATCCAAACATTATATGAAAATTGTCCTGCAATTTACTCACTCTGAAGCCATCCCAGGTGTATGTGACTTTTTTTAGCCAAATATAATCAGTTACATTTAAATGTGACATTGATCATTAAATATGCTAAAAATATTAGGGGAAAATGACTTTTTACCCATCATGTTCACAATCACATTAAATAATTAAAAAAAAAAGTAATGGCACCGATCGGGGTTCAATGTTTTGAAGCTCTGAAAAGCACATCAATCCATCATAAAAGTAACCCATTAACTCCAGTGGGCTAAGGTCTTTGAAGCGAAACTACACATTTGTGAGAGAAAATGAAAAATATTTATAATGTCGTGTGTCTGTTTCCTCAAAACGCATATGATAACTAGTCACAAGACACGAACCAATGAACCAATAATATTAGAAGTTACTGCTGTGGAGCTAGCATGCCACCATGTTGAGTGTACTCATTCATACAGATGATTACATTTAAACAACTTATCGATCGCTAAATACACTCAAAACAATCTTTTTCTACCACAAACCTATTGTTTTACTTTAGAAGACATATTAATCCAGTGGAATCATTTGTATTATTTCTATAATAGACAGCTGTGCTTTTTCAGCTTTAAAACACTGAACCCCAACCAATGCCATAATAAAGCTGGGAAGAGCCAGGATATTATTTAACATAAGTGGTTGTGTACTGTTGAAAGAAGATAGTCATACACCTGGGATGGTCTGAGTAAATAATAGGATAATTATACTTTTGGTTAACAATCCCTTTAAGAGAATGCAACAGGTTACCTGTCCATGCAGAAAATACGGGCCCTGAGTGTTGGCGAACGGCAACTGTTGCTGGGGAATCATCATCACCTGTGAGGTAGGCTGGTAGACATGCGTGGGTGCAACAGACCGGGGGGTGCTGTTGGGTGGGACCCGGGGGGCACTGCCTTGCATGTTGGGCCTGTTGTAGTATGGCTGTTGACAGAGTGAGGGAAGTCGCATGTCAATCATATTGTGTATGTTTTACAAATCTGAAGCCACACTTGATTTATAAACCAAGAACTTTTAATGAATTCAAACTCTCAAGTTTTGTGCAACATTCCTCCAAGATTTCATGGCTCAGTTACAGACTAATCCTTTGTGTAAAAAATTTAGGTTAAATATCGATTACTATCTAGCCTTTCCCTTTGGCACAGAGGAGAACATTTCACTAGCTCTGCATCATTTCATTATGCTCAAACATACAGCAACACATGGTAAAAGCCAACATGGAAATCAAAACTTTGACATGATGTGATCAGATCTGGCTGTTTTATTATGCCATGTCCATTCTCACTGAATAACCTGTTTTAACAGACTTCAAAGCATGCTTAAACCAGGTGCACACTGTACAATCTGTATACTGTATAATTCAAAAAGTCTGCCGACAGCTGATTATTGACCATTGTTTTTGCTCAGATCAGTGACAAAGTCCTGCAGCCTGGCTTCTCATGCAACAAGACAAATCAAGACCCAACAAGAGCACAGATTTAAAAAATAAACGCTAGAGATTGTTTTTGTTTGCAAGACACCAGGCCAATTCTGTGTGTAAGTCTGGCTTACCATCACTTAATGTGTTACAGATTTACAATAATACTTGTTTGGAGTATGTGTCTGTTTTAAACAAGTCAACTGTCGTACAGTCTAAAATCAATGACAACTGAGATCCCGCAGTATGACATGGCTTATAACTGCAATCAAGTTTCTACAGCCTGCAAGAAACAACTGTAAAATATTTAAAACCGTACAGTGTGCACCCAGCTTTTTATGACGCTCAGAACACAGAGGTTCCAAATCTTTTGGTTGTAGACAGAGAGGAAGAGGCAGAGGAGAGGACAAGTTACCTGCAGTGACCTGAATCCACCCTTCATCCATACAAAACAGCAGAAGAAAGTGATGTGAGAGAGAAAGACAACAAGCAGCAGTGTGTTAGCCATTAGCAGTGAAAGCAAGCATCTTGTATGCACAGTTAAAAGCAGTCTGAAAATTACACAGATGGAACAAGGAGATTGAAGGATGAGACTCAGATAGCTAATAAAAACACATGCAGCCTCTGACAATTAGGGTTGGGAATTAAGAACCTGTTTTACTCCAAACTGGTTCCATTTTGTATGACTACACTAAAAATTAAGGTTTATGACTTTTTTTGTTAACGGTGCTTGACTGCCGACCCAAAGGGAAAATCCCCCTAACACTCTGACAATGTTTCACCACTGCAGAGGTACTGCTCCACAGCAATGAAGTTACACACTGGAGTGTGACCAGTGATGTCTAATTCTTACACAAATGACTCTTATGAACTGGTCCTTTTGAATTAATCGTTCAAAAGACCCTAGTCATGTAAGTGGTATCATTATGATTTAAGGTGAAATGAGTTCTGATATTTCTAACTGATTGACTCTGAACAAATTTGCTGTAATAAAGGTAAATACTTTCAAAAACTGTAACTTTTTGTGTTTGCATGGGGTGGTGTTGATTCCCAACCCTACTGACAATGGTAAAGAATACTCTGAAAGACCTGAAATAGGTAAAAATTTAGGAAAATCTATCATTTATTAGAGACTGTTATGTAGTGAGAGACTTCTTAAATCACGCTCCAGTTTGTAAAAATTGGTAGTACCTGTTGGTGTAAAGCACGAGGCCCTGGAGCAAACTGGGAGGAAAGTAAAGATTAAAAGGTCAAAGTTCAGATGCACAACAGAAACAGATTGCCAAACATGCACAGTTTTTCCTCATACACAAGCAAGAATTTGAGGGGCACACACATAGCTTAGCCACAAAACATAGTGAATGATGTGGTAGTAAAGAGTCTAACACCCCGTTTACACCTGGTATTAATATGTGTTTTGGTTAATCAGTGGATGAGGCTGAAACATTCCTGTTTACACCTAGTTTTAATCTCTTTTGTCCATTTTCATCCACTTCAAAAAATGATCTCAGGCAACTTTCACACATTTGTAAAACGAGACAAAAGAGAGAGATCAACCCCTTTTGTTTCTGGAAACAAACATGGCTTGAACATTTTATGCGACAGCGCAAATTTAATTTTCTGTGTGATAAGATCCATTGCTTCATTTTCTTTTTCATGTTTTAAAATAAACTTTGTTTCAGCTTGTCAGCTTAAATCCCTACACATCCACAATGATTGCACTATAGGTCAGTAGGCGGTAGTGTTGTCAAAAATGTCGATATTTCAATAAATATAAAACAATACTAATACTACAATACTAATTTCCTGAAGTATCAATACATTGACAGCAGCCTAGATTTGGCACTTTCACTCTCTCCCTTCTCTCCAACACTGAGTTGACACACCACACGTGACCACAGTGCCATGGTCTCATTTGCTTCGGTTAAATAGCGTTAGTGAGTAAGATGGCGAATGCGGGGCCGTGCTCGGCTTTGGTTGAAAAAGAACACAGCAGGAGTGCTGTCTGGAACTATTCTGGATTTGAGGCAAATGAACACAGAAAGGCAAAAGACACAAGCAAGCCAATAGGCAAGTGTTGTTACAAAGCAGTGTAACACCACTAATTTAGCAAAGCGCCTGAAAGACAGACCCGGACCTATATAAAGAAATTTGAGAGGTTAGTTACTGCTCTTATTTTAACATTACTGAAATTTTAACCAAGATGGCCCAGTATTGTTGCTGATATGAGTGTCTCATGTCGTTCCAGTGAGGTTTGTTTTTGCATTTAAGGCATGGACCTTTGTGCATCCATGTTTACTATAGCGCTCTATTTATGTTTGTTGATCAATGAATATATGTGAATCCAAAATTAAAATCTGTTCATCGCATAAATGTTAATGTATTAACCAACATTAACAAACAATGAGCAATACCTTTGTTCCAGTATTTATTAAATTTTGACAACATTAGTTAATAAAAACACAATGCTACAGTTAGTTAGCTCTTGTTCAAATTAAAAATATTAACAGATAGAACTGAATATACCTCATTGTCATGTTTTAGACTTGTGATATTTATCTTAAAATTAAAGAGAAAAAAAAACTCATTTAACGTTGTGGCAGTTTTTTTCCCCGTGGTATCGAAAATCGATATTTTTCAAGGTATCGTATCGAAGTTTGAAATTCCAGTATCGTGACAACACTAGTAAGTGGAGAGTAGGTGGCTTTTTGTGACCGTTTAAACACATTCGACCACGTGTGTGTCTACACCACAAAAGAAATCCAGTCAAATGCATTTGACCACATCCAAGTGGACAAGCAAAAACATTTTACATCCCATTTACACCTGTATTTAGCATTGTCCACTTGTGATACTATCAATCAAAATGCATTTTAACACCAGGTGTAAACAGGCCCTTGTATGAAAAACCAAAACATTGTTAAGGATGGTGTACCTGTCTGGGCTGTGGTGCAGTGTTCATTTGTGGAGATGGAAAGACAACTGAGGGGGGCTGGCCTGGGGGATAGGCAGCCTGCAGAAGAATATGAAGTAGTGACGGTGTCAGAAAGGACTCTGATAATCTTGGTTATGCTGACATTTAAAAACTCTTAGGCTTTTTGGGTCTCACCTGTGTCAGTCCTGGTGACTGGGCAGGGTGGGGTACAGCTGGGGGTCCTGTTATAGGCTGTGGTGGTTTATTCATTTCCTGTGGTTCTGCATGAGGGGGCCTCACACCTACCTGTCAACTAGCGAGTCAGCAAAACACTTAATAATGGGTTACAATTAACAAGTGCTTTCAAAAGCAGCACTGGTATAACAAAAAAGGCATTCCACTGCCAACATATCAAAATGAACCTGATTTACTTTCAAAGTCATTTGTGAAAAGCATACCTCCAAATTAGTATTCTGAAGCCCTAAGGAGTCCTTGTGTAGTGTTCCCTCTACCAGGTTACACTGGAGAAAATGAAAAGTATAGGTTAAAATCTTAAAAGAAACAATGACACCAATGCATTAACTTTTTGAACTGTATATTTGGTGGGGGTGTAGTCATTAAATGGTCAGTAGCTGACTGATGATTAATTATGCAAGGTTTTATTAAACACAGCAGTCGTTAATGAAAATCTGTGGTTTTGGACATTTCTGTACTGGACAACTACTGCCCTCTTGAAACCCTGCCGTTTCCCAAGTCTGAATGGAGCAAGGTCAAGTTTGCCCACAAGAGCATCATGACATCTTCCCATGGGAACCTAGGCCTAAACGATTAATCTTTTTTTATAACCGAAATTGCAATTTGAAAAGATGCAATTTTCAAATTGCAAGAGCTGCCATTATTTAGATTAAGGAATAAGGTAACAAGGATTCATATAGTCCTTGACAGTTTGCTTCCTCCGCATTTTACATTTGACAGAGTTTAACCAATAGGGGGACTGAATGCGCAAAGAACGCCATTTGGAAAAGATGAGCGTGAGCAGGAGCAGCAGTTCAACTCCACAACAAAGTGCGTCTGCAAAAGAGCAAAGTTAAGAAGTTTAAAATTGTATTTATATTTGTTTATTTACCTAAATATTTTCTTAATTTGTCATGACAACTTTTTTTAATTGCCACAATGTTTAAGTGGTTTTAAATAAACAGTAGCAAAGTGTTAGAATAGTTTGTGATTATGCTTGGTCTTTCTTTGATGCTGTTAACAACCATAACAAACCTGCAACTTTTTTAAATAAACGTAAATTGCATTTTAAATCGCAAATTGCAATTTTGATCAGAAAATGTCATTTGTTTTCTTCACCAAATCGTGCAGCCCTATGGGAACCCTTTTTCAAATGGTCAAATGTGTGGCCGTAACCTTTAGTACTGTAGCGTAAACCAGTGTTAGAGTTAAGGGTGTAACAATATGCCAATGTCACGGTTCAGTTCATATCAAACATCATATTGGTTCTGGAGCCATGGTTCAGTTTGCAGTGTAAGCAGGGTGAATGGCATGGCACCAGCAATGCTAAAGAACACTAGGTTCATTGTGGGGATTACAATACAGCGCCACCACAGTTGCGCAATACCACAACTGCACTTATCACAATCCACCAAGTGCAATGCTTGCGTTTTCCATAAATAGGCTATACTTGCAAGATTCTGTCATCAGGTCTGTTTTCCATCGTATGCATATGCAGTACGTATGCAGTGTGTATATTTTTCAGCGCACGTCAACAGAGAGCTTTTACACTGCACACAGATGTGTATACGACCCATTCCAGGAGTGGTGCAGCGAGCACATGCGTTTCGGCAGCAAAGTATATTTTTGCTGCACTGCTGAAGCTCAATTAAAGTAACAGTGCATTGATCATGGTCAAAATACACATGGATTGATGCATAAAAGTAGCAATTTTAACCCAAAAAATGCTGATGATGTTAGCCATTTTAAACCATCATCATAAGGGCATTTTAAAGCAAAACATAACTGAAAAGACATTTTTCCCCCAAACTATAGGTTTAACGAGCTCTTTTAAAAAAAAACTTAACTAAAAGATTAATTTGTTTAGCTAATAAATAAGAAATAAATAAGATCTTGAATAAGAAAACTACAAATCAAGGTTTTATATATCTGCGTGTGTATATACACACACACACAAACACCTTTAGAGTACATCCGAACAGCAGACATAATGGACAACATCGAATCGTCGAGGTAGAACAAAAAGGTTCACGTGATGTCATGTTATACAGACTTGCAAGCTAAGGAAAGGTATCCTTTGTTACTGTGAAGGTTACGACAAATACAGCCTGATGGCCTTTTTTATCTACGGTAAACAAATAGAATTATCGCACTACACAGAAAACAAATATAACAAAAAGGATGTTGATGAAACTAATCAGTTATATAAACTACAATGGTAATAAAAATAAGCTTCTTGACAAATCTTTTCATCCTAAATGCATTTTAAAATAAAAATAATGAACTTTCCCATTACAGTTTTCTCTACAAAATTTGCGACTCATCTTGCGAGTATGCGGCTGCAAACACAGCCGGTGTGAAAGCACAACGGATACACACTGCATACACGTGTGGAATGAAACGGGCATCAGCCAGAGACGACTGCTAAATTCTCTATCCAATAAAAACTCTAGTTGAGGAAGTTGCACACCAAACCATTTCTGGGAACAAACTGCCCTTCACTGCAGAAGTATCAGAAAAAGTTAAACATGACTGCAGCAAAAATAGACTAAATGAACTATGAAACCACTTACATTGTAACAATATTCACTGTGTACCTGCTTAGAGTACCAGCCCACAATAAGCATAAATATTAGATCTCTGTGAGCAAGTACAAAAAGGGTGGAGGTCTACTATTGTCAGTTCAGATAAGACCAACCCACACCCTTAAGACCTAATACACATACAGTCTTCCAAACTCTTAGCTCAGCTGAGAAAGTAACAGGAACACTGAGTTGGATAGTGTAGACCAGAGATTTAATGATTTTTGATCCCAGCAGATGGCAACCAACGAACTTACACTCAAATAAGAGTGAGTGGGGGTGAGGCTAGGGAACTAAAGCACATGGGGAATGTAGTTCTATGATAAAAACAATCTTAATGCATTACATTTTAATTGTTACACTTATCCAGATTGACTTTCATTGCATTTAAATGTATTTCATTGCATACAATTTATTAATTTACGCATTCCCTAGATGTCAAACCCATGATCTTAGCATTGAGCAAGATATCTTTACCATGAAAATACAGACTGTTTAACACATACTGCAAAAGATGATCATATTGACATCACTCTTCTACCCAAAATCTGTGGTACCAAAGTAAGAGATCTAGAGTAAGAGAAATTCTTCCATCATTAACTCAGACTCATGTCATTCTAGACCTGTGTTTTTGCTTCTGAGGAACACAAAAGATGATATTCTGAAACATGCCGGTAATCAAACAACAGTGGTACCCATTGACTATCATTGTATGGACACAAAACCACTTATATTTCTTAAAACATCTCTTGTCCTCCATAGAAGTCATATAGGTCGGAATGACGTGAGGGTGAGCAAATGATGGAAAAACAATTTTCCAGGTGAACGATCTCTTTAAACAACGGCATGAATAAGCATACCTGACTTTACATACAGATTGACTTTTCCAACCAATTTCTGACAAGCAATACTTGACAAGACTACACTTGGCATTTTTAAATCTTAATTTTTAAAAAATAAGTCTTAAGGATGACAGCAAACTGAGCTCAAGAAACACTTTGCCAAAGGCATCCATTAAACCCACTAAACAGACCCACTATACTTATTCACATGACCTGACACAGCCACAAGAAAAAAAGAGCTAAAAAAAACTAATTAAATAACTTTATGAAATCCTCATTACTGAAACACATACTCAAGGTAACCAGTTTTTCACATAGTGCTCAAATAACCAGTTTTTCACATACTGCTCAAGTGAAACTCC
>JAZGTI010000476.1:0-44160 GCA_036877585.1 Botia kubotai | reverse complement strand
CCCCCCAAAAAAAAGCTTACAAACCGTTTAAAAACGAATATAAGACCGTTAATGGTGCAAAATAACATGCATGAATACAAAATAATTACTTCAAATATGAATTTCCAAATGTTAACTCGACATCGGGGAACATCTAAAGAGTAAGGAAATCGACATGCTTCTCCTACAGACGTGTCACACTGCAGCCATGATGCACTGTCGGCTAACAGTACTAGCCTCCATATGCCACTGACAAGTTCAAATCCACTCAACGAATCACACTCCGATATTATCTTTTTACCCCAAAACTTGGGGTTCTGATTATGTCAAAAAAATCGGTTACAAATCACCTGTGGAAACGAAAAAACAATCAAGCCAGGTCTTTTGTACATGTAAGGGGATATATCAACGCACCAGGTTTATTAACTACCTCTTCCAAATTAACGCCACACTTAAAGCCGACCCTCAGCGAATGCACTTTGTAAACGTGACACGTTTGCTTTAGAGTATCGCATGTATGTAACACTTTTGCGAAGCAAAGCTGGTGAGAAAAAAATCGACCCCTTGTCACGCGCCACGCAAACTTATTATAACCTCCGCGTGCTGAAACTTCTTTAATAACCGGCGCCTCAAACGTTTAACGGTCAGAAATTCTGTGGAAACAGCCAAGTATAAGCGGTCCGCAGGCTACAAGACACGTAAACCCAACCGGGACCACAGTTACCGACACAAACTGCCCTCAGTTTCTAAGCTGCCCAAATTCCTGAGGACTGACTCCCAGAATGTGAACCAGGATGATTGTGTTAAACTGAAATAATGGACGCGACCTAAAAGAAAGCACGATTGACGTACATAAGTGTAAGGATGTTAGGCAAAATAATAATATACAAGTCAAATAAAAGCTTTAAAGACGGAAAATATTTGATACGTGACCATACGACAACATTAGACTCGTCAGAATCAATGTAGGCCCACTTGGCCCCTGTCGATTATGGTTTATAAAGCGGCTATCAAAGTTAGCATAGGCAATAGGATTACTTACCCGGCGCCGCAAATGTAAAACTTGAGGGCAGGACTTCGTAAACGTGTTTCTTGGAAGTTTTTATTTTATTTGACTTTACTAATAGAGGGCCTCTTCGTTGCCACTGGGATTTTGGAGTGGTCAAGTATTAAGTGTTGGCCAGCTGCTGACACTTTAGGTTTAAATCCCATGTAGCGTGCAAAGGCGAAAAAGTGACAGTATGTGGGGGGAAAAATAATAAATACAGGTTCCAGACGTTACTATTGACAAAGCTGATGCCCCCAGAACAAACCTCTTGACTGGAGGTCCATGATTAAGGCGCGGATGGTGACGGATTGCCGATAAATTGATCACGCTTCTTCTAATAAACGCGATTACAAGAGAGCCATCGTGCTACAGCATTTCTCCCCTTGAGCCCGCAGAACCGGACGGAGTGCTCGTTGAGCCGCGTGACTACTTCCGGGTTAATCAACACGAGCATACGGGGTCATTCGCCAAGGGTACAAAAAGGGAGCATAAAATAAAAGTCTCCCGTGTTCATTAATTAGTAATCTCACAAAATGTACAAGAATACGACAGGATCACATTTAATCTGAAAAGTAAATACTTTTATATCTTTCTATAATTAAAATTATATACATTTTCCTTTTACATTTCTTACTTAATTTACATGTACATGTATTCGTTTAGTTGATGCTTTTATCCAAACCGACGACATTAAACATTTTGTCCTAAGAACCAACAAGCCGAGTCTACAAGTTACATTTACAAGTGGATATTGTATTCTGTTACTAGAGAAGGATGAACAGAAGTTTTTTTTTCGTAGGAAAGAGTTAGTGAACTAGGGTTTGGTCAGGTGTCTGCTTTTGAGTTGTTTTTTGAAGGTTATTATGGTCTCAGGAGCTCGGGTGGAGGCTGGAAGTTCATTCCACCACAAAGGAACAGAGTAGGTGAAAGTTGTAGAGCGTGATCTGGTACCTCGTTGTGGGGGAACGATTAGACGTCGCTCATTAACTCACCGCAGCTGGCGGTAGGGGACATATGTCTGGAGGAGTGACTTGAGGTAGGGAGGAGAGGTTCTGGTAACTGTCCTAAAAGGCATGTGTCAGAGATTGAGTGGATGGACCAAGTTGAACTGTGAAGTTGTATTGAAGTGTGATGGGTTGGCCGGGATTATCGGCTATTATTATAGAAGTTCTGTCTTGCTAATATTAAATTGAAGGTGCCATTTTTTTCATGCAGGCTGAGATGATCAAAAGGCAAGCGGAGATCCGTGCGGCAATGGTGGGGTCATCCGGCTGAAATGGAGAGTAAAGCTGTGTGTCTTGTAATTCTTTGTAATTCTTATAAAGAAATACATATCATAATTATTACATAATTACATATTATTTTATTAGTAGCATTAAACAATTTCACACCAGGACATAAACATTCATTTATGCTTATGTAAAAAAGTTTAACAGTATTACAATAAGCTAATAGTAAAACATCAGCACAAACATCATAATGAGAGCTTTACTATAATAACCTAATTATAACCTAAAATAGTCTGCTATTTAAATAAAGGTTATTTTCTTCTTAGTGTGTCCTTAATTTGATTTTAATTGTGTATACCTGTTACAAGCTAAAAAATCAAGCTACAAAATCAGTCTATAAATCTATAAACAAAAGCAACTAAAAAATATAAAACACAACATTGTTTCACTATATTAAAACATCCTTAATATTAAACCATTTAAAATAAATGTGAATAATGTAAAAAGGGTATGAGAACCATTACTATGAATATTATCTGGCACATTCAAGATCACAGGACTTTAGATGGCATGCTGACACATGCTCCCATTTTAATAAGCTGCCCTTTTAAGTAGTGGGCATGAAAAAACGTGTAAAAATTTTAATTGAACAATTTTGTTCATTTGAAATTTATGTTCATTTGTGCCTTTTGCTTTGTTTTTGTTTCCCCAAAAGAAAGTTATTTAAGTTCAGAATGACATGAATCCTCATAATAATAGCATTTTTTCCTTTAAAGACTTTTTCATGCAATCTGACTTAACTTTTAAGTTATTGAACTTTAAATTTTGAACTTTTAGATATTTGTCTTTAAGTATCTGTTGTATTACAACCAAATCACCTTCTTCAAACCTGGCAACAAAATTACATAATGTTGGTAATGGCAGTATACAACAGAAGCATTACCTAAAGAAATTCCACCTCCAATTCCACAAATTACCCTATTCCACTTAACAACTTAACGTTGAAGAAACGACAATAGAGATACACAGAAAAAACTCAGTAAATGCTGAGGGACTTATGTTAGTTTTCTCAACTTCTTATATGCGTTGCCCAGATTCCCCAGAAGAGGGTGCAGATGTACAACCAATGTTTTACTGGTGTTCAGCAGTTAAACTGTCATAATCGTGTTAGTGTTTTATGAAACACACTCAAAGATATAGTTTTGAGGAAAAATATTTTTATTGCCATCCAGCTGTAATAAAAAAACATGGAAAGGATGACAACAGTGCAGAAAACTTACATCACTGCTCTTAATTGTAGGATCTACAGCAGTGTAGCCTCTGAGGAACCTTAGTATCTAACTCTTGAGATACATTAACATATTGTAAATATTTTCTTTCAAATCTGCATATTAACTTGAACAGCAAAAATCCAGTGATTAGATGTTTTATATTCAGGGGAAATATGTCAGACCAAGTTCATAAGGTCTTCATTTGGTGTGTATTTTTGTAAGGGACTCAGACTTCTACGACATAGTTTTCCAAAGTACATGCCTGCACCAGCTCTGTAAAGAAAAACACATTTGAAATATGTATTAGATTCAAAAGTCCTTGCACTCTGAATATACATTATAAATTTACCACACCATTTTTTGGGTGTGAATGTATTCTATCATCATATCTGTTAAAAGTCAAAAGCAACAAGACATGATTAAAAAACTTTTAATGCTCAAAGGCTTCTTGAGTTATTTCATTTATTAATATTTATTAATCTTGATACATTCATATTACTATTACTATGCTCATTTTCCATTATTTTTATTGCTGTTTAAGTGCATGTTGGGTGCTGTATTGTCTCAACAAGCCAGGATTGTCCACATGGTTTTCAATCACGGGACAATGTTGTAAAGCAGTATAACACTTGTTGAATTTGTTTCTAGTCAGAAATAGTCAGACTGAGCATTAAGAATTTAACAGACAGATATTGTCTGTTGTTGAAGATATTCAACAGACAGACTCTACTTATTTCGTTCCTGCTTTCTGTTCTTCCCCTCCATCTCTGCTACCTTAGGTTGAAAGTCACAACAGAGGTGACTAATTTTGAGTAATAAGTCATTCTCTGATGGAGGGAGATCTAGGGAGACCTACTCTCAAGTGGATCTAAACCTTGGATCTGTAAAATGCAACATTTTTGCCATAATCATAGTTGGATCTAAAGGAGAATCCCTACCAACAGTTAACTTAAGAGGCCTTTGCATAAAGATTATGGGTAACTGAAACCCTTCATAGATTAATTTGTTTACCTGGAACTTTATTATCAATCTTGTAGTTGCTTTCAATAATGTCTGCGTAATCTTTAGTCAGGAACGATTCAGGTTTTTTAATCTCCTGAAGGCATTTAGTAGAATCTGAGAAAAGAAGGTTTCTACCACCAGATGACTCAAACAGCTTTGCTCCATTAGCCTGAAATTCAGGGCAGAGAATAAACAAATAATTAAACATTCTAGATGAAATATAGAATATGGCAGAGGTAAAGAACCTTGTTTAGTAGCAGAGTTTTGAATTTAAATGCAGAAATATGGCTATTTGTTGAATAGTTGCAGAGATCTTTTACATCCTAACTATTTTGCCCACATTGGTTGCTATGACATTTACATTTATGCATTTGGCAGACGCTTTTATCCAAAGTGACTTACATTGCATTATACTATACATTGATCACTATACATCGAGTATGTGCAATCCCTGGGATCGAACCCATGACCTTGGCGTTGTTAACGCCATGCTCTAACCACTGAGCTACAGGAAAGCTACATGCTATGAATACAACTAAATTGTAAAGTTTGTCACACAGCTTTCTGGAATACCTTATTTTTGATTGGTCAGTCGTAGCATTTATCAGTCACTAGCTAACTAGATAACAGAAAAAGTAACCTTTATTACAGTATTGTTACATGGTGTGTCTTGTTGCTAGTGTTGCTGCTTTTCTGTATGCGATAATTGTGTTATTGACCACCTGACATGATGTCTTATTGATGCAGTTCTTTTAATATATATAAAGATTTTATGAAGGAAAGAAAAACTAAAGAATAATCACTTATCTATAATCTAAAAGGAATACCAAATTAATTTACCTGAGCATCTTTCAGGATGGTTATCACATCATTGCGAACCTCTTCCCGGGTTATGACAGCATGAGATGGTACAAGAGCCAAGTTACACTTTTCATACTCTGAGATTTTCACTGTTTTATCTGGAAATGCTGGACAAATCAATTCAAAATCTTCTGATTTCAGATCCTTAGCCCACGCTGGCCCATTACCTAAATGGGTACAACCATGAAAAGGGAATAGTAGTTAAACCTACCCATAGCGCACAAAAGTGACAAACTAAATGTAAAACCTTTTTAAAGCTGCAATCCGTAACTTTTGCCTCTCTACCGTTATCCCTGTCTAAAACATAACACTGCACAGTGCTTGTAGTTATTTTCTTAATGTGGGTGACAAGTTTAAATTCTAAACAACTGCTATAAGAAAAAGCAACAAATGCTGCACCATCTACTTTACCCGGATATGCAATATTGTAGCTGGATTATCAGATGGACATTTCCCACAATATCTGACCCACAAATTATAAATCATTATTATAAATTTACTGCCAGATTGAACTTAATGGATTTTTGTTCATCTTGAACAAAAAAGTTACCAATTACAGTTTTTGCAGCTTTAATGAACATAAACCACACTAACCATCAGTGTAACTCGGAACAATGCTGTGCTTGATGAAAGCAACATCCCCCTCTCCTTTCGCAACACATCTACAGAAGAATGTGATTTACAAACAACAACAATAAACACAATGTCATCATCAAATGATCATACAAATAATTACATTCCGGTACCTGAAAGCTCCATCATAGCCATAATACTGCTCTTCAGCAGAGGCTTTGCACTTGCTTTCATCTCCCACTGGCTTTCCACTGCCTTTACACAGTTCACACAGGTTCGATTTAGGGTCAGCACCAGGAGCACAGCCTTTACTGAAGAACTTGTCTGAAAAATTTAAGATAAAACTTGATATTTATGAAATACCTGCTATTAATGACAACATCTCCTGAAAACATTTTGGGGAGGGTCTTTGTTTGTTCCAGTGTAAGTAATGTGCTGAGTGCGCAAAGTGGGGTCCATAAATAATTAATTTACTGAGACAAGTGTGGAAAACACAAAGATCTGAACCTTACAGAACACCTTTCAGATCAATTGGAACACAGACTGGCCCCATTACCCTAATTACACTTTCTTTCTATTTTTATGCAAATGATACTTACACATGTCACACTCATTATTCTTTATGCAGAGCACAGCTTGTGGGACTTTCCAACCAGCATTCCGGTTCAAGCCAGTATGGCAGGATTTCTTTCCTTTCAGATTATTCCAGGTTACACCTTTATCCTTTTTGACCACAGCCACAACATAATAAGATGAAGCATCTGTGCACAAGATGGAAATGATAATTAGGATTTAAATATTTAATAAAATATTTTGTGAAGTGAAGACCAAACATGGAAACCCATACTAGAAAGTGGTTCTCTGCATTTAACATGTTAGTAAACACACATTAGCAGGTGTGAACACACACTGCAAACCACAAACACACCCAGAGCAATTGGGGTATAGGTGCCTTGTTCAAGGGCACCACAGTTGTTGACCTTGGGGTCAACCAGTGACCTTGGGGTTACAGGTCTGACTCTCTAACTAGTAGGCCACAGCCCCAGTTTATTTGCATATACACTGGGAGACTTAGCAGTTCAATAGTGTTTTTACTATTGAATAAAAGTAGTTGTTGACAGGAAAATACATCAAACCATTCAGAACAGAAGCTGGAGTGAGTAAATAATTAATACTTACCAGCATCAGCAATGTCACAGTTCTCTGAAAGGGGTGGATAAAATTTTATTGGTAAACATATAATTTCTGTCTTGAAATAATCTGATGTGGGGGTAGCATAAAAATGGCATATATTCTTTTCTTACCCTGATTATACTGCTCAACCATGGCTGCAACCAGACCACATTTGTCAGCTGCCCACACCTGGCCACCATCAGCTGCAACGGCATCCACTTCCCCACGCTTTTACAGGCAAAGTGAAAATTAAAGTCTATTAGTCCACAGGTGGAAAAACTTAATGTATGTTTTCGAAATAAACCTCCTCAAAATAATCTTGTATCACCCTAAAGAGGTTTATAATGATCAACTGATTGCACTTCAGCTGCTCTCAGTCATGTGCATCTCACATAGCTACTTACCAAATGGATAAACATATCAGATTTAAATTTAAATCATTGTATTTATTTATAAAGAGACTGCAGAGTGTTATGAAACTAGACATGCCTTACCATGATTTTTGTGATGCATTCATCCACAGAATTTGCTTCCCGACACTCCATACGAGGAACCTGTAAACTGTCGCACTTAACTTTTTCTGTATGGCCAATGGTGCACCATTGAATAGTCCGTGGTGAAGGTGGTGTTGCCTTAGGCCCATCTGAAGAGATAAAGTAAATTAGCATATAAAGTCTATATGCTGTACATTTTATACATTCTGTATGTTTTTAGCAGTCATGGTCAATTTGGCCACCTTTAAGTGCACGCATGATCTCATAATACTGTTCTTTCAGGAAGAGAAAGGAGTCTGTCATCTCTGGCAGCTTGACCAGGGCAGAGGCAGAGTCTGAGAACATCAGGTCTTTACCCCCATCAGATGTAAAAAGATCTGCAGGCTGTTGAGCACAAGAGTTAAACATTAAATGCTGGCTTTGTTGTCTTGAATGCTTTACCATATTATGATGTCAAAATCTAGATAGTTTAAAATAGATTTTATTTTATTTTATAACATTGATGTAGTTTTTTTACTTAAGTTGCAGGCACTTGTTTGCCTAGCAACACTGTATAAAGGTTTGTCTAATCAACTACCATAGGTATGAAATTTCTCAATTATTTAATGAATTCAGCCCAATGTATTGATTGATTGTGTTGTAAGTATCATGATAACAGCAATAGTTGTTTTGATGTGGCATTGAACAGACACAGAACCAAAGCCTTAAACTAATGCTTACCTATAACTTACAATACGATTCATTCATTGCTTTGCAACAACTAGTATTTGAATATGAGTCCTAACTGTATGTTTACACAATGTTAAAATACCCTTCTTTGTTGCTGTAATATAATCTTGTATACTATACATGTATAATCTTGTGTAACTCCACTGTTTTCTACACCATTTGTATTAAATTCATTTGTAAACCAATAATGAGTAGAGGTTTATATGTCTATCAATTAAAACCTCATGTAGCCTAAATAATTTATTGTGTGATAAGTAGCAGTGGCTTTGATGTGGCATGGCACAGGCACAGAACTAAAAGCAAACCATATCTAAAACTCACTAGTTAAAACTCATACATCTTATACAACCAGTAGCTGTAGTTATACAACTACACTGCTGTTGCGTTGCAACCACAAGTATTTTCTTCTAGATCTTCTAGAGAAGTTAAATTAACCTCTTAAATTAAACTGATGCAATTTTCTTCAAAATGACATACCGGAATTTGACTAAGGACTCTAAAAATCAGTTCTGATAAATCAGCATCCTTGCGGCTAATGACAGCATGGCCAGGCTCTTTGCCAAAGTAGCAGTTCCTGTATTCATCAACACTTTTCCTGGTCCCATCCATGCACAAAAGCTCATAGTATTGTCTCTCAGCAGCTTAAAAAGATAAAAAAAAAAGAAACTTGTAATTTAGCATTTATTTGCATACAAAGCCTGGAATCAAAATTCCTGCCAAGATTTTTAACATTAGTAATGTTATTTTCATCATTGCAAAATACAAAAAAGTCATTTAGAAAGTCTCTCAAAGGTAGGGTAGGCAATTTCAAAGAGGCTAGCAATAGCAAGCTAGCTTTAAAAGTATGAGATCCTCCTTGTTCAGATCCCTCTCCAAAGCCATGCCTCCTCCAACATTCTTAGTCTGACAGGCAAGAAGTACATACATTTGGTCCGAATGCAATGATTGGATGAAATTTTATAGTCCTGTGCCTTAAGATATACATAAATATATTTATACCACTGTACTCTGATTGCTATCAGGATGTGAAGAGATGTGAAGCATAACAAAAAAATGATTCTGGAAAAAATTACCTTCCCTACCTTCCCTAACCAAAAAGCTCATATGACAGGAGTTTGGCAGAATTGATTACTCACATGGAATTTCATTGTGGCAAAGAAAGGCAACCTGTCCAGCATCATTCTTCAAGCACCTGAAGAGAAGCAAAACATCTCAATATTAGTTAGTTGCACATATAGAGAAGTAAATGAAAAATACTACTTCGGATCATACCGCATGGCTCCTTCACCACCAGAGTAGTTTTCGTTGGAGGTGCAGGAGCATTCACCCTTGCAAACCTGGCACAGATGTGGGTATTTGGCTTTTGGTACTCCTGGAACACAGCTGGCTGAGAAGAACTCAGACACAACTGGAGAATAAAAACACCCATAACAAAAAACCTTTTATTTACACTTGATTTGTAAATATTCTGTGATATCACAGAACACTTGACACAAATCACATTTAATATTAATCTATAAAATATCTTAAAATGGGCCACACTAACCTTTTTCTAAAGCTTTGTCATCAGGTCCGTCCCAGGTAATTATTCTCCCTTGAACCAGTCTGCCAATGGGGATGTTCCAGCCTCCATACCATTTATAACAGCTGTGGCAGGATATCTTCCCATGGAGATCTTTGATATTGAAGACAGTGTCTTTCTTTACCACAGCAACAGCATAACATGCTTCGTGACCTGTTATAAGAGGAGGTAAACAATAGGTAAAGAACATGCAAACTTAATAACAGAGTCTTTGTTAAACAAAGATCACAATTTATACTATATTGTTAAAGTACTTATGTTCAGGTAAGTTTAACTAGATAGTAATCATTTTAAACAATTAATAGGTTTTAAAATATATTATGTTAATTTATTTTGCCTGCTTTATAATGAAATTTGTGCTAACAGGATGTTTTAACTATGTTGAAATACCCTTGACCTTAGTCGCCACAAGATAATCTAATCTAATACTTTTTAGCTTCTTTGTTTTCTAGGTCATTCTAGGTAGAAGTTTGGACTCTATACATCAAAACCTGATACAGGTTAATTGATTAACAAAAAATATACTGTACAATAGTGTAATATATAACATTTTCCTGATTAACCTCAGAATAAAAAAATACCTTTTTTGTACTTCTCTTCAATTATTGGATGGAGTTTGTAGTTATTGAGGCCACCATAATACACATGTTCTCCATCAACTGTTATCGCATCAGCAGCACCAATCTGCAAATCACAGATAATTTAAGGAATGTCATCATGCAATAATCGTGCATTTTACCGTGTGAAACTACACATTCTTTCAGGTGCAGTAGCATATAGGACAGAATAAATCTCATTTGTTTTACCTTGATGCTGTGCAGGCATTCAGTCACACCTGGTTGGAGAAAACATTCAAGCGCTGGTGCTGTTTCGGCAAGTTTTTTGCATTTATTTAACTCATTCTGTGACTTAACACACCATTTAATAGTTTGACCACTGGCTAAAGGCAGTGCCAAAACTGCAAAGATAAAGACATTAAACAGAAAAATCAAAAAATGATAAAGCAAAGTATATGACTATGATATCAAATGAATTATGGTAATTACCAAGGCACCCCAACAATGATGTGAGCAGGAGGTTCATACTGGGCTACACCGGGGACCAGCAGGTGGTGACAGGAGAAATCGTGCTTTTTATAGGTGGGCTAAAAACACTAGTGGGCTGGATCAGGCAAACAGACAACAACATTTACTTATGATTTCTCAATATCTGCATGTGTGGGAGGTTAACAAGTTAACAGTTTTTGCAAAGTGACATTTTCTGTAATGGAAATTCCCTAGTCATGGTATTCAAAATAATCTTTTAAATAAGAAAAAAAATATATATATATATTTATATGCATTTTATAATGCATTGCAAATATGCATTGTATATGCATATTGTATGCATTGTATTTGCAACTAATAAGTTATAAAAGTATTCATAATACCATATGTTATGTTTATGTGTTATTTCTTATACTTATTCATGATTATACTTTAAGTACAATACATTATAACATGATTTAAGGCTTTACATTTTTACATAAATGTAATGTTTTTAATTTTTATTGTACCTCCTTTATGCATAACTATGCATATAAAGTTACAGTAAAGTTATAGTACAGTTACAAAAACATTATAATAACATTATCAGTATCATTATAAAATAAATCTTTGAAAATAAATCTTAATGCTTTATTTTCGTTTCTATGCCAGCATTACTGAATACCAGTTTATATTCATCTTTCACCCATTCATTCTCTATAGTGCTTAAACACCTTGAACAGGTGGCCAGTCTATTACAGTTTATATCATTATCCAAATTATGAATGAACATGCTTTGGGCATCAAGCATCTAGGTGCCCATTTACATGATTGACTAATTTATAGTGATCGTAATTAAATCAAATACATCTGTTTTGCCTTGTTTCAACCATTTGTAACGTCTTTTATTAAGACCATAAACTTGGTCTCAGTGAAGAGACTGATATGTAGGTGTGCTTGGAAATCAGTTGATTAGTCCATAATTGACTTGTGTACTTTGTAAACATTACTCAATACAAAAGCGTAAAGTACAAACTGATGGAGGTTAAGCGGATTGAAAATCTTCTTTGGGTATTTCAGAACTACAATGAGGTTACGATTATATATTGCAGATACTGTCTACTCAAGGGAACTGCATATATTATTGTATATTGTACATGTATATTATTCAGTTCTAACTATATGGATTAGTGTCAGTGAAATGGTGTCAATGCAATCTCAGCAGGTAAAATCTAGCATAATCTAAAGAACTTTGACCTCTGACAAACCACTGTCTGAACAAGATAATGGACAAGCTTCTAGCAAACACTCTGTCATCAATTTTCCAAGGAAACTGTCCCACAGTGTGAAGGGATCATTGGTAATGCACAATTATATGAATATAAATGCAGGCTTTCTATGAATGTTAACGGGTCTGATCCGCATAGCATCCATGTTATTCTGCTCTTCAAGTATGTTAAGATTAAGGTATATGCAGGTTGGAGCAGTTGAAGAGTAATTACAGTATGGTTGCATATCAGAGTCAGAGTTTTTTTACATTGACACTGATCTTCATGCAAGTGAAAACATGTCAACCCTTGAACATATTTGTCAGTAATGGAGAGTTTAATGTACAAAATGAATAAAAAGATAAAGCTTTATTTAATTTTCTTTAATGTTTTAGTCAAAAACACTGTGACTTCTTGAAATATTTGTAGCATTTTTGGGGTTATGTACAGCAGGGCTAATACTACTGTATGTCCTATGCTAGCTAAAAGCATGCTGCTACACTGGTGAAAATCACCCCCTCAAGTGTGATTCTGCATTTCCATGAACATGCACTCTTATTTGTAAATCCTGTGCTTTCCATCTGTGGTTGACTAACCTGTTTGAGCAGCGGCAGCTGTTTAATTTACCCATGGTTGCACAAGTTTAGAAATGCCACAATAATTATCTACTTCAGGGTGCAGTTTAGTAAACAACATTTTAAATGCAGTACACAAAGCCTTGACTTGGCATGACATGAAACCATGTCAACTCACCAACAGCAGAAAAAGCTAGACAAAGTTAGTAAAAAGCTAGGCAAGGCCTGTGGAAACATGAGCGCTTTATATACACAGGGACAAATCAGTACAAGGGACAAGTTAAGTACAAGACATCAGTACAAGACAAGGGACCAATTAGTACAGGACACCAATGACATGGGACAAAGTAACGAATTAGATTATGACACATCGGTGAACAGGGATCACATGACAATGAACAAAACTACTACATTTCAAAATAAAAGACATGACAAAAATATAAAATAATACTATAAAGTCAGGACTGGGGGTTCGTGTCAATACAAATAAAGGTAGAGATGAAGGGCCAGGCCCGTGCAGCTGAGGAGGGCCTGGAGCATGATAAAATGGCAGGCCTGGGTCGTGGAGTAGTGGCAGGCCAGGGCCATGGTGTGGACCATGGAGAAGGGGTGGACCTGAACTGTGGAGTAGATGTACACCTGGATTGTGGAGCAGAGCGGCATGGCTGTGTACCATGGTGGAGCTGGCTAGGGTGAGGACCATGGAAGCTCAGGGCATGGCATGGGTTGTGGACATAGAGCAGGTGGTTTGGCTGTGGTCATGACAGGTAAAAACAGGTCACATGAAAACAGACTTCATGGTCATGTCTGCCCAACGCTTTTTTCTGGCCCTTGGTGCTGTTGGGGTACTCAGCAACAATGTTCTTATTCTGGGTGGTGTCACTCTCTCTTTGGGCCTCGGTGCTCTTAGGCTGCTCGGTGGCACCGCTTTTGCTCCAGGCCTCTGCATTCTTGGGTAGTCACTCTCAACAACATCACTCATTCTGGGCCTCCTCCTTCATACTCTGCCTCCTTTATTACCCCCCCAAAACAAATATCTAAGGAATTAACAGTGAAGCTCTGGTATGGCAGCCATAACACAAGGCTCTGGAATGGCAACCATGAAGTGAGAAGGCTCTGGCATTGTGAATTGCTCAGCCAAAAAATTGTGAATTGCTCAACCAAAGAACACAATAGATATTTTTATTCCATTAACGTCCACCCAATTAACCCAATAGGCATTATAAAAGCAAACTGGCTCACTTAATCCAAGATATATCCTTTAAAACAATGTCATTGAATGCCACAAAACTCCTCCATATAATCCTTAATGGGATGATTTCCTTGACAAAAGTATAACAAAGCTACTGCTGGGTTCCTTGTTACAGTCTAGCTTTCTGTCACAATCAGATCCACTGCATAGTTCCCACAATATTGAGTGAGAAATTAGGTCTCTTATCATGCACTTTAACAAATTTAAAACACTTGATTGCAACCTTAGTTAGTAAGAGGGAGAGTTAAAAAAAAGCATGATGTCACAGCCAGTTTCCAATGCTTCAGGTACACTTTCACCTACAGCTAAAGTTCAACATCAGAAACCAGTCCATGATGGGAAAAGCAGAAGTTCATTATTTGAGATTCCAAACTGCCACGGATTTGGTTGCAGCCTACAGCATGTGCATGAGGGATAAGATCTTAAACCCAAGGCTGTTTCTTGTGTTTCAGAAATGGGTGTCTTATTGATCTTCAGAGTAAACATATCACGTACATGAAGGTTTTAGTGGTTTTAGTTTATAAAACATAAAACATTTTTCATCTGAAGGTATTTCAAGGTCTGCTTCACTGCTCCATGTGAAATGTAACTACAAAAATGTAACAATCGAACTAAAACAGGTTTCAAAAGAGAATTAAAAATGGTAACATTTAAAAATGCTTTGTATTCTGGTTATCTTGACATTTCTGTCAACTAAATTGATGTGTTCCAGGTGCAAACCCATGCTGTACGGCAGTTCAGTGACCGGTTTGTGTAAGTGGCTAAAGGTCCAATTTTCCCCTGACTGATGTGAAGAGTAAGCAGAAAAGATCACAGAGATGCCAAGGCAAACAGTAAACTAACTTTTTCAGCAGTACCACAGATTTAAAAAAAAAATACAGAAAGGTGTTCAGCTATAGGCTGTCCTATAGCTCAGTTGGTAGAGCATTGCATTATCAGCAAAAAGATTGTGGGTTTGATTCCCAGGCAAGAAAACATACTAATAAACTGTATACCTTGAACGAACTGTAAGTTGATATAAAGCACGGCATAAATGTAAACCTGCAGTGCAAAAGTACTGTGAATAAGTGGTCAAATGAAACACAATATAGTCCTGTGCATACACCCAAAAAATCTCACTAGGTATCACATAAGGGTGACTGTGGTATACTTTACATAATTTGTTTGTACAATGTTTACACTTGAAATCTCTTTCAAACCATTGAAACCACACAACAGCATACAGCTCTGAATAATATTACTGCATTTGTTGTGTTCGCCTGCCCTCCAGTGGCCTTTCATACGATTCAATTTTGGCAAAAAAAGGTAAGAAAATGATGTCTGAGGCACATCTTTTGATATAAAGACTTTGCATCAGCGTACAGTGTACATTGTGCTTGTGTTTTAACATCAGTTTGTGGAAAGCCAAAACACAACAAAGCAAAAAATTAACTTTACATCAAAAGATGTACCTTGATCATTTTTCTATAATCAGTGTTTGGTTGAAAACTGGCCAAATGTAAGCTGTTTTCACAATGTAATACCATATGAAAGACATTAATCCCTTTTACTTTTTATCAGGAGTCATGTTAAATCAGAGATTAAAGGTTCTTGAGAAGTATCACCTTACACATAAGACATCATTCAAGAAAAACTCAAGGTGGCAGTCGTCCCTTTTGTTTTAATGAGTATATCTGAGAATTAAGCTTTTTTGTGGAAATGACGCAGTATATAAAAAAGGAGACAGAAACTTACTATAGCTAAATAACACTCCACTTCATACCTGCGTATTG
Organism: Botia kubotai; assembly: GCA_036877585.1. Lineage (NCBI taxonomy): Eukaryota > Metazoa > Chordata > Actinopteri > Cypriniformes > Botiidae > Botia > Botia kubotai. Next base: position 28,327 of record JAZGTI010000476.1, on the reverse strand, counting down.
CAGATGAGATATCTGAGGGTTTACCTCTAAATAATAAACATCCACCCACCCAACTCAACACCTGAGCCCCTGTGCTCAATAGGACCCCTGTGCTTAGCTGATTTGTTTTGACAGAAACTGCAGCAATTTTGGAACTAAGGTTCGTGTAAAATCCTTAGAAACTTTGCATATATACATGTTAAGCAGTTGGAAAAGCTTTTTTATATCAAGGCCTTTAAACCTAGACCATCCAAAGCCTTTTCAGGATTTGCATTCCACATCTTCTCCAAACGTTGGCTCTTTCAATATGAGTATGACGTAATACAATGAAGAGTTAGACCCAAAATGATGGGATGTGCAGAGTTTGTAATAAATATTAACAAATGCAGCTTGTTGGTGGGTCTTTGAAATATGAACTGTTCCATGTAACCAGGACTTTAAAAAAAGTGGTAATAGGGCACAGTCAATTCAGTCTTTCTAGGGCACAAGTGACAGGACAGGAGGGGGTGTGGTTTATACACATGGGGAGGGGCTAATTCCTCTCTTGCACAAACACAGTCTCCTGCGGACACAGTCCTGCTTCCTGCAATGTGATGTCATAGTCCAAGTGAGTGAGTTTTCGACGGGGGAAGTTGGTGACAAGTTCAAAGCGTTCATTAGGGAACCCCTTAGACTGCACATGTCTCACCAGTGCCTACAAAAGATTTAAAAAATGTTTCTTATATCAGACCAGTACTACCTTTAATTGAATACTGAAAAAGAAAGAACAAGAAACTATACAATCATAAAATGACACTCACCATGAGCTTAGCTTTAGCAGACAGTGCTATCTGTTCCCTCTGGCCATCTGGGTATCGCAGCATTAAGCGGGCTTTTGGACCTGCAAATAGAGCCATTTTAGTTATATTTGTATTAAACTGTTAATTACATACTGTGAATACTGATTAAAGCTTATGTGTGAAATTACAGCTTCACTGTCATTACCTAAAGCAAAAGGAATAAATAAAATAATAATAAATAGGTTGTTTTTTAACATTTTTTCCTGAACACCACTCCTGTTAGAACATCTCAAGAAATTACACACTTTAGCTTTATATAAAGTTACCATTGTCTTCCGGTTCTGCTGTGCTGGTGCCAGCAGGTTCTGAAGGCTGGTGTGATGTAAAACTGTGGTTTTCTCCAAGCCGCTGCTGGGACTCTGTTTGTCCTGTCTGTCTGTGACTAAGCCCCACTGGCTCTAGGTGGTTCTTCTTATTCTCTTCTTTCCTGAAGCACAACTCTTTGTGTGGGGACTTTCTGTGATGACTGGGGCTGTCTGGCCTGATGGGTTGGGCCATGGGAGAAGCAAGCTCTTTGGAGACCTGTCCATCTAAAGAATCTTCTCCTCCACCAAACTCATCCTCAGAGCCATCCACTGAGATCAGGCCTTCACTGTCAGAAAAAGGCTCTGCATCTGAATCATCATCTGAGCGTGACTCTGTCTTGTTCTGGGTGGAATCATAGTGTGTTTCTTGAAGAGAGGCCCGTATTGCTGCCTCTAACTGACTGTCTTCACTGGCATCTATTAAACTTTCCTGTACAGAGAGATAAAAAATTGCAATGTGAAGAACCACTTCAATGCTATTTGAGAAACTCCTCAGACTGTCTGGGCCTTCAGCTTAAACTTACAGAACGGGCACGTTTGGCAGGAGGTTGACTGGACTGCCCATCCAGCTGCCCATGCTCTGACAGGAAGCCTGTGACCTGATCCATGAATGAAGACACATCTAACTCGTTCCACTCAACCATCTTTTGTCCTGTATTAAAACATACATATCTTTCACAAACTAGTTTTTAGGTTTAGTTATATGAACATTCATATACACATATGCACATTCATATACATTAACATGACCTTAAAAATGTTAATTTCTATTTTTCTAACAACAATGCTTTTTGTAATGTCATACTAATGTTTTACCAGAACAGAATTTTTTTTAAATACAAAGACAAACAAGGAACTGCGAAGCTGGGGACAAACATCTATGTCACTTCCCCAGCTGCTGTCCTTCCTTCAGATATTTGATTATAAATTTGTCATGTACACTTGGACAGACAGATTATGACTGTAGTTCAATAAAATCTACTGTAGCTGAATCCTAACAGTGCAGTAAACACTCAACAACAGTGCAGTAACAGTAAACATACTGATTGAGGGCCAATCACAAGACCTTATGTCTCTTACCTGTACGGGGGTCCAAAATAGAAATATAGGGGAACTTGTTAAACTTGTAAAACTGAATGTACCTCTGCCCTTCCTCACTGTCATGATACACCTACAAACAAAAATAGCTTAAATCTAAACAATTCTTCAGCTCACATATACAAGCTTTGTTATGAACAGTTGATACAGTAACTGCCATGTATGTTTGTGTAAATGTACCTGCCAGAATATGAAGTGTTGTCTGATAATGGTTTTCACAGCATCATTGCTCCACACATCTCTGTTTAGACACTGACAGGCAAAATCCTGGACATTCTGAATGTTGATCATCAACCATTTGTTCTCAAGCTGACCACAGTCTTTTGCCTGAGGTGAGAAAAACACTCAGTCATTACACATGGCTGATTGGCCAATCACTAGATGTGTTACTGACACGTCATTTGCCACTAGTAATGTATGTAAAAACACATACAAAATATTACCGTCTCAAAGCTGCCTTTGTGCATGAGTTCAATAGGGGGACGAAAAAGATCGGCTAAAGTGCTCAGCTTCTTATCTATAGCGCTGCCATTTCTCAGCTCCTGCTCCTGTCGGACTGGAGAGACACAGAACAACAACAGGGTTGGAGGATGCATCTACTCACATACTGATCTTAAGTACATTAGACTGAGCATATACCAACAGCACTCACTGGTTTCAGTCTGAAAATCCCGAAATCCATCAAAGATTGATCTCGCTGGTCTGCGTCTTTTTGGTACTGCGAAAGTGAGAAATGATTAGCTGATGTAAAGAGTGTTTTTCAGTGCCCAAATTAACAGGTAATTCACATTGCTTGCAAAAAATGCTATTGTTCACTGCTGAGTTCTACTTGCAACCTGTGCCTGCATGAAATAGGCACAGGACAACATGAATAAATGGGCACCGGATTACCTCCAAACAATGGCTCTGGCTCCACCAGAATATCTTGCTTCTGAGGAATAGGTGCTCGCACATCATCTCTGCCAGAAAGAGGGACATACCATTGAAACATGCTGCTTCCGACTGAGAAAACAAATGACTTACAAACATCTTAATTTTGCAGGGCAGAGAGCATTTGGTGTTGCTTGAAAACACTGGGCCATGTGAAGTCACTCACTCTACATGTGGATGGCTGCTGCTGGAGGCTCTGGCTGAACTGGCACTTGTGCTGGGTTCCTCTGCAATCCCCCCTCCATCCAGAAACATTGTAACTGCCATCTCTAGGTTGTTGTTACATGCTTCTAGCATATGCCTCCCTACACTTTCTGTGGCTCCTGCAAACAAATGTTCACACGTGTAAAACGTTAAGAACAAAACATTAAGTGTAAAATTGTTAGTGATTCATCAAGTGAGTGGGTGATCTATAAGATCTGTTTGATGGATATCCCATTGTACATTTAACTTTAACACAAACTGTAATAGTGAAAAATGTAAACGACTATAGTTTGGCAAAACTTTTGGAACCATGTGAACTTCATTATACAGTTCAGAAATCCAACTTTTATCCACGCACGCAATATCTGTTTTCAGTTCATTCTCTCATTTTTTATGACTGTAACATCACGGAATTATAGTCAGTATGTTAACACGGCGCTGTTTTAAACACAATGCTTTAGTATATTGTGAAATACAATATTGTAAACGTACTGAAGAAAGAAAAGAGGCGCTAAAGTATCGCTTCTTTTTATTCTCCAAACACCGCCCCCCAGGAGCGCATGCGCACATCAGTGCATCTCACCTTAAGAAAAAGTAGTGAGCAAAGAAACATGGCTATGTATTTCTGATCAAAAGTACTTCCCAATGATACATACCATCATTTGAGGATTTAAACAAGCCTATCTGTATATATCAAAGAACTGTTAAATGTAACAGTTCGGGTCAGTTATAAGCACAACACAGATGTGTAAATCTTTCACTTTAATGGAGTTGAGAGAAGCATACACACAGAACGAATAATTGATTCAGTATCAGCCTACACAAACCGCCATGTTGTAGACCGTGGCTTATGATCCACACACACTTGCTGAAGTTACCGAACACACGCGAGGTGCTTTACAACATCCCAACACCCACAGTCAATCTGGGGCATTTAAATGTGACCGCGTGTGCAATTATTGCAGACGTAAAAGCACATTCCATCTTTTTTTGAGTGGTTTGAAAGTAAAGGTGTTAAACCCTTAGCAATGATGGAATAAAAGAAGTAACGTTACAATCACATACTTAAAGTTCAGTCCAAGAGAGTTTTAGGCGACCGCCGGCATACTTCAGTAACAACCCTGCATCTGATAGCAATTTATCTGTTCTGGTTGTTTCTTTTGCATATAGACCCATATTGAACAAGTGGAGATAGCAACTAGCCGCAGCTCTCTTTCGTTACAGTCTTTCCTTTGCATGACAGAGGGGGCAGTAATGATTATTCTTGTCCTCATATAGCATTTCAAAACGCTCATTCTACTGAAGCAAAACAGTCTGGGTAAAAATTCCCACAGATGCAAAACGCCAATATTTACCAGTTATGGCTGTGAACTGTTGTATTAACCCATTAACCACCGGGGCTGATGCGTCTCCGAGAGTCGCCATCTTGCCGCCACTGATAACAACACAACTGCACGCATGCCCGTCGTCGACCAATAAGATCTCTTACTGTATCTTCCTCCAAGCGTCGCCTCACTGGATCACCGGGTATTGTAGTTCTTCTGTAGTGTCACTTCTACAAGTATTTCCGCCGAACCTGTTCACGTTAGTATTTAAACAGGCTTTATTATAAATAAATAAGAGGCGAGCCGCATTCTTTAAAAAGCTTTCTCTTTTGTGAGCATTGTTCAAATTCTGTTTATTATTTATAGTACATTCAATCCAGAAACAGTCAACCAAGCTTGTAAAACGTAATGAAAAAAAAAGCAAATTAATATAAAACCCCTACGCTTAAGAACGACATAACTGTCAATCACAGCCCACCGTAGGCCATTCCAATCACCTCCTATTGGGGGACAGAAAATTACTTCTATAAAGTTTCTGTGAATGTTACAAGATTCCCCAAATAAAAAACAAAACAATACTGACCACCCGGTTTAACCTTGCTCCACAGACATTAAGACTTGTACTGCAGTGGCATTGAAAAGTATGAACAAAATGTCACATTTCAAAATTATTTTTTAAATGGACTAAAATCACTTAAAATCTTTTAATCTATTTAGCAGTTTTAGCATAGTGCTGCAACCAGATGTGACAAATTAAACTGATATGCAAGATATTTCTATTGCAGCATAGCCTACATATTGCTCAAGGGAGAAGTCCCTGCAGAGTTTAATGCCAGATCAGATGTCACAGTCAACTTCAGTACCTGAATACAATACGAACACTGACCTTTTCATCTTCTCATACAAAATTAGCCATTCAAAACTGATGTAAACCATACAGGTGAAAATCTCTGAAAATCTCTTTATATAGGTTGCTACTTAGATGGAGGGAGAGAATAGTTAAATGCAATTATTAACGAACCAAAATTCTAAGGACAGTAAGGGTCACAATTAATATATTCCCCAAACCACAGAAGTCACCTTTTTTCCCAGTCACTCTTTGCAGCGCCTCAGTTCTAATCTGAAAATAAATTAACAAGTACTCATTCACACTATAGAATAAGTCAGGACATAGGTATAGTCTTTCTGTGTGTGAGTAAAAGGTGCCAGCATGTGGAATGGCAACACTTGGAGTGTGTTATTCCTTTTTTGTTAAAAAGCAAAAAAGAGATAATAGGGATAATGGTACTGAGGTCAATGATACATGAGGGAAGGATAGTGATGGTAATGTGTTTACAATGTGCAGTTGATGGCTGGGTGAGGGAGGGCACTGTGGGGCTGGGCAGGTGAAGTGGATGGTCAGAAACGGATGAAGGTGGCATCAATTTGCTTGACACTGGACAGTGCCAACATGATCTTGCGTCTATATTGAGGGTCCTTCTGTAGAGGGTTTCTCTCCAGATAAACAGTCTCTAGACCTTTGGCATTCTTAAGTTCGTCCAAGTCTGCCCAGTTATCAATCTGGTTGTCATTCATCTGTGTGAGACAAAATTTTCAATGATGTACAACTATGAATGGCTAAAGGATTAAATGACTAAAATTTTACAACATTACTGTAATAGCAATATATCTAATTTGTTCATGTGATTTACAGAAAAACATATAATAACAATTATTAATTCTCTAAGAATGACAGCAATATTCCAACTTAATTTTTTGAAAGACAGTAACCACATATACACACACACACGGTATATAACCAAATAATATACCAAACATTTTGTCATATACAAAATGTATAAACAATACACTGCTTTTTTACTCTCCTTCACAGCTTACCCAAAATTCTTTTAATTCGGTCAAGTGGTTAATATTTTCAATCTTTTTTATCCTGTTTGCAGCAATATCCAAAGTTGTCAGCTTTTTCTACAAAGAAAGGAGGGAAAATAAAAGATCAAATATTCCAGCACCAAAATATTCTGGGACATTTAAAAATATAACCACAGCTAGATGTGATGAAAGAGCAGAACACAGCAGACAGGAGCAGCAAAGACTTTTAAACATGAAAGTACTAGACAGTTTTATTTAGCTAAAGCTGTTATTTGACAAAACATCTTATAGATAAATTCAGAACTGTCAGACCAATATAATGCATAAGTAGGTTTCCATAGTGTTACTTACATTGTTCTCCAGCCCTTCTATGACTTCAATTCCATTATGACTCAAATAAAGCTCTCGCAGGTTGACAAGGTTTTGAAGTCCCTCCAGCTTTGTGATTCGGTTACTCTGTCAGAATTTATGTTATTGGTAAATGAGAAATTATCAAGCTGCATTTGTCAAATAATTCCCTATTTAGCACACAGGTACCTGGATACTGAGAACCGTCAGATTGTGCAGTCCATCAAGGTTCTGTAGCCGAGTAATTTTATTTGTGCCAAGGAACAAACTCTCCAAAGAAGAAAGAGAATCCAGATTCTCGATAACCTAAATTGGTAATTACATTTGCCGGATTCAAGTTTGAAAACATTTTCAGAGTATAGACTGTTAAATGTTATAGAGCAAAAGTTTGGTGTTTGATTCCTTACCCTGATACGGTTTGAGCCCAGCTCGAGCATCTGAAGGGTGGTCAGTTGATCCAAATTGCCAATACTTGTGATCTTATTATGAAGCAGGAAGAGCTTTTTGATTTTTGTGAGAGATTCCAATCCTTCAATCTTCCTCAATATGTTAAAAGATACATCTAGCTGCCTGCAAAACACAAATTACATATATAATTACATACATATACAAATAATTTTGTTTACAATGCAAAATTTAATCAAGAACATTTAACTAATCACAGTACAATGCTGAATAAGTCTGACTTACTCAAGCTCCGTTAGAGTCTGAAGATTCTCTAGTTTGCGAATCTGGTTGTCATAAAGATCAAGTTCCCTCAATGACACAAGGCTCTCCAAGTTCTCAATCTGTTTGATGAGGTTTTGTCTGAGAGAAATAGTCTGAAAATAAAACAAGGATATTTTCTTCATTTCATTACAAATGTGTAATATGTAACTATTACATTCTTTTTTTGACATGTATAGATAAATGAACACTATATGAATACTCTCACAAAGAGTTGCACTGTGCATGCTCTATATAACAGCAAGCACATTTATTTAATATCCTTGCCTTTGCTTTTTTAAGAACGTCTAGACCTTCGATCTTTCCAATTCTGCAGTGGACAAGATCCACATCCTAAAAGAATAAGCAGGATATCATTTATATTAGTAAATATAACATTACTGGTCTAATCTGTCTCAAAATCTGAAATTCCTCCTGATTCCTCACCTCCTCATCTGGGTCTAAGGTTATGGTGTCCATGTCAACCGGTGACTCCTCTGGTACTATAGGAGGAAGCAAAAGGGGTGGATAACAGAATTTCAGGTAAGGACAACAAAGAACATCTTTTCATTTTTCTTTGACACTTCCCAGAATGCTGCTGAAATGTCCAGGGTGGTCTTACCAGTAGAAGGGGTTTGTAGGGAGTCAACCTCTCCATTAAAACTCTTCCTTTTGGTCTCATCATCACCAGATTCCTCAGACTCACCCCTCCTGTCAACTATAAATGCATAGCATTGACACGACAGATCTACAGCACAAATCTATGTGCTTAACCTTAATAAATCACCAACTTTCATACAGAACGCTAATAACCTGATGCAACGACGAGCTCAAATCAAATAATGCGTGGCCACACATACATTATCGTACATACCTAATCGTACTAACTTTAATTAATCTGAAAGGACGATTTAAAAGCCTTCACCCATTAAACGAACATAATGTTTTATTTAAGCCCATCCCACACACACCCTAATCCCACCAGTGCAAGCATGCTAGCAAACTCTGCTGATCAAGCAGCTAAAAACAAACGGAGGCATCGAGAAAACCTCGATCTGACAGGTCCGAAACTTTACATTTATACACCCCTGTATTTTATTTATTTCAACAGGTAAGTTTAACAGGTACTGTGAGAATGTAGGCTACACAAGCTAACCACAGAAGATGTGTTGGCATTGAAAACATGTACTCTGCTAGTGTGGACAAACGACTTTAATTTAAACACAACAAAAAAGAAATCGATTTTAAAAACATCTTTATTTATTATTTTAAAAAGCAGACTATTAAAACTGGCAGCAGTTAGCTGTGTATTTAACGTAAACAGTCACATATTACAGTCTAAATGAATGGTAAGACCCCAATAAAATATTAACAGTAAATAAATACAACCTCAGCTAAAGTATAAAGGTTAAGTGAAAAGCATAAATCAGCTGTTTAATTACACATTCACTAAAAATAAAACATTAAAACCAGACAAGTCATCTTACCTTCCATCTCTTGCGGTTCTCCGACAGATAAGGTCGCCATTTTCCGCTGGACCCACCCACTTCACTGGGTGATTGACAGCCGCATCTACCAATAGAAAACTAGGCCCATGGACTAAGACTATAAGTAATTATTATTATAGAATAATACATTATATAATACATGGTAAAACCTAGACGCCAAGCATCGATTTAATGATGCTTGTCATTCAAAAATCATATCTTATTCTGCTACATTTAAAAATCTTTTTTTTATCATCAAGATCATTTTACTTTGTACTTTATTTTCCTTTGTGTTTTAAGTTTATTTACTTGTTAATTTCCTTTATTGTTTACTATGCCAGACAAATTCTTTGGCAAAAGCGGTACAAATAGACAGCGTGACAAAATACAATCTCACAATGAATAGCATTTTGAATGTGTTTAAATGGCCAGTTTTATCCACTGACATGAAATATGGTCTGACAACAGTTCTTTAACAGTTCATTACAAAGTACATTTCCTGTATGTCTGTTCTTCAATGATATGTCTATCATGTTACAGTTTCACAGTCATGTATGTACTAGAGGTGAATGCTTAACATCATTATTCACTGACGATAGTATCAACTGTGCCACAATTTTGTAAAAGCAATATAGCAGGTTGGAGATGCAGTACTTCAGTTTCTCTTTCAGTGTCTGCAGCATTTTAGTGCATTAAGAGGTACATTTGATATTAGAAACATTTAACCTGCACAATGTCTACATTTTTATTGACAGTTCCTTAATTGGAAATGTCAAGAAAATGACATAAAATGACATCATAAAAAATGATCAACAAGACAGCAATACTCACAGTATTCCTACATCTATGTAAACAATTAGACTATTGTCTAAAATGTTTACAATATTCCTAGAGACAATGAGAGAAAATGTATTGTGGGAGATGAATAACCATGTTGTCTCAATGAGGGCACCAACAGGCATCTCATTTAAAAGCATCTCAATAAGGCACACTGTGAGTTCAATCACAATTGTTTAAAAATAATATTAAAAACACAGTAGTTGGATAAAGGCACAGTGACTAATGTCCAGCACTTAATGACTGAATTATTGATTGGCAAAATCAAAATACTTGTTCTAAAGTAGGAATTGTGAGTCAGTCTGCCACCCTGGCATAATACCGAACAAATAATACCATAATAAACCATAACTTGTGATGTGTGCATGTCTCCAAACCAGAGGTCCAGTCTGGATGTTGTTCAAGTGTTTTTCTCAGTAACAGACTTGTAACTCTACGAATTGCCACACAGCTGTTCCCATGAACATGAAGTTGGTAGTATTGTATTGTAGTTATTCAGGGCTGGCTGTACCAGTGCATGGACCGCTGAAGAGCTCTCTCCCAGCTCTGCAGTACGCTTCTGTATTGCCCTCCCTTGTCCCCTTCTGTTTTAGTTCTTTGAGGAAGAAAATGATGGTCAGTGGACTGAAGTTTCTTGAGTTCCTCTTGGTTCCTCCAGTAGCCTAATGGACAGTAAAGAACAGGGCAGTAATAATAAGTCTGTGTCAAAATAATGAGCAGAAAATTCAGATTAAGCTTAACTTTTTAAATCCACAGAGGATTTATCTACATTTGGGAACACTGCTCGAGACAAATGACTTAAAAAAAACAACAACAATGCAATGGCAAAAACACATCCATCTAAAGAAAGTGTACATGACCAACAATTTAAAAAAACTGTACAGTACATAGTGATGACATCGGCTTTATTACCGTCTCGGCCAGAGTGCTCTGATACCTGGCAGACTTATCTGTTAAGTATTCAAGAATGCAAAATGCACATTCCTACTAAAAATGGCCTTAATAGTTACCAGTTTATTACCTGTTCCTAGGCCTGCAACAAAAGCAGCTCCAAGGCAAGACATATCAAAGTGACTTGGACATGCTATTTTTCGCCCCAGCAGATCAGATGTCAGTTGCATGATGAAGTGATTAGTACATACACCTCCGTCCGCTCTATAGAAATATAAACATATACACAGAAATGCATATTATGGTGGGAGTTCAGAAAGGCATCTTAAGGTATGTCATAATGTGATGTAAGAATCAGGGGACTGGCGCCCTCACCTGATTTTGGTGATGGGAATATGTGTTTCTCTAAGCATGACATCAAAGAGCTGCTTGTTCCTGAAAGAGCAAAGTTATAACCTCTGTTATTTGTCAGAATTTATGTATTAGGTACAATCATTTATAGGAACAACATAAACCGCTAACACACATTTACATTGCAAACATGAAGGTATTCTACCTCTAAATATAAATGATTCAGAGTCTTTATACTGACAATATATAGCATAAACAATATTGTTTACAATATAAGTGTAGATATTGCAAAATACTATAGGTAAAGGTATATAATGCTGTTTTGGATTATGGAGTGGCCAGTGTAGATAATATATACTGTTAATAAAGACTGTACAATTATATAAGAATGACATGTGGAATGGCAAGCTTCTTCTGTTATCTCAAGAAGTAAACATGCTTCTGTAGCTTCTCTTAGGTGCTAATGCAAACATACATTATCTGATTGATGAGAACATTCCATTGCCAGAGGGCTAAGCACCATTCTATCCTAAAGTTTTTGTTTTAAGTATGTAGTACATTTTAAATGCCGAGCTAAATTTTACAAGCAGGAATCTACTGTATGTGCCTTATGAGAGTAAGTGTAGGCCAAAATTTATTTCATCTGCCCACCACTGACCTATTTGTAAACGAGTGTTTATACATTTGCAAGGGGTCAAGGTTGTGGTGGCAACCTTCATTTAGTTAGAGGTTAAAATGTTTTTATTACCAATGATGTTTGAAGGTTGATGTTTGATTTATTTTAATGTTTTTTTAGAATAGGAGCAATCAAATATTATAATATTATAATATTATAAGTAATCTGGTGCTGTGCACTTAAGTTAGGCTACAAACGTTAACGATCAAAGATGCAAGTGGAGTTGGCACAATATCTTATCTCTTGTACGTGAAGTATCAGGGCCATTAAACTGATGTTGGCAGATCATTTGATAAAATAAGAAGCTTTGCCCAACCTGAATGCAACAGACTCTAGAATTGCCCGGACCAGGTGACTTTTGGTTGTGGAAGGCTTTAAGCCCATGAAAGAAGCACAAGCTTTTGGATCATTAAGAGGGGCCTATGGCATATAAACAATCGTTAAAACAATAAAATACTGAACCAAAAGAGAACTTCACAAAACAGCATCACACAATTATGTTCCACTCATACATTTGTTAAACCTGCAAATATCCATCATTTGAAGTCTATGAATGTCAAAGATGCGCACAAACAGACCTGTAAGCCACTAAAAGAAGGCACAAAATATACTCCATCTGAGTCTGCCACACTAGTGGCTATGGCCTCTGTTTCCTTTACATCAGTAAAGAGCTCTGTAAGAGAGTAAGTTATGGTCAGAACCAGATACACAAGATGCTACTACTAAAACAAAGTGTGACTTTGCAATAATATGTTATCTATTTACCTAGCTCCTGTGCCCATTTAATGGCAGCCCCTGTTCCAGCAGCATTACCTTCAGCCAGATACACAACATCAGCACCAATCTTCCAGCCCACCAGAGGATATAGGCCTGTTCAGAAAGCATGACACAAAGAAATGTAGCCCAGCTGAAAAGGAGAAGTACAGAGAAAGAGCCAACCCATTCCACTACACAGTGACACTTTCACAGGACACAGTGACTGATGTTTGACCATTCGCATAAAGCTTGGGCTTGTAATCAGAAGGTTGCTGGTTCGATTCCAGCACTAGGGGGTTACAACTGAAGTGCCCTTGAGCAAGGTGCCTAACCCCCAATTGCTCCCCGGGCACAGTAATGTGCTGCCCAATGCTCCGGGTGTGTGCGTGTTCACGACTTGCAGTGTGTGTTCACTTCTCACCAGTGATGGGTTAAATGCAGAGGTCACATTTGGGTTTTTATGGGTTACATTTGGGTAAACCATATTTTGTCACATATGGGTTACCATATCTGACAAATAGGTCACTTTTACTTTCACTTTCAATAGTGCATACCAGCCACAGATGTATGTGGTTTGTTTCCCGTATTGATGTCCATAAAGGTCCCCGTTCCCATTGTAATTTTCACATCCCCTGTGTCAAAACAGCATTCTCCAAACATGGCTGCCTGTTGGTCCGCCATCTGTAACAAAAACACAATTAAGGTTGATGCACCAAACCTACAACAGATTTTAAAAAGATTCCTCAAACTGAATGACAGTGGTTATACTCACAACAGACATGATTGGAATAGGAACTCCAAATATGGATGGATCACAACAGCCAAATTTGTAACTGGATATAACGAAAGAGAACATTAGTTGTTTAGTGAAAACGGACAAGAATGTATTATGGAAACATGAGCTATTCAGGGTGAATGAGGAAAGAAAAAGAATACACTATACCTTGTGTCCTGCACCCTGGGAAGAATGGAGGTAGGTATAGAAAGCAGTGAGCACAGAAATCCACTCCAGCACATCTGATGATCACATAAACATACACAATATAAGCATAGACAGCATTAATGTTAAATCCCTCATAAGCATCTCATTAGCCATCCGAAGGTCATTATGACCAGATAAGATACACAAATACAGTAACTGACCTGATAAGCATCAAATATTGCTGTTGCACTGGCATTGGAGTAGTCTGTTGCATGAACCAAGCCTGCAGGAAAAACAACACAACAAACACTGTAAAGCATGTGTTAAGTTAAATTAAGTATGATGTACTATAAATTCATCATTGTATTCAATATGATAGTATATGATCTAATGTATATGATAAGTATATGAGTTATATGATAATAAGGGCTGGTGTGACATTCAACTCTGACAGGGGGGTTGTGGGAAAATTGCTTTCCAAGAATAGTGACAGCCAGGGATGTAAGCCAGTCAGATCTGTGGCACTAGGACTCTATGAAGGGTTTCCCAAAGATCTAATTTGTTACATTTTCCTTTTATCCTTTTAAAAACATTTAATGAGATCATTTGCTGGGCTTTGAGGGCAATCCAGTTTGAATGTTTTATAGACAATAACTGTGATGATCTTATAATTATAGTTTAAATGCTCTATAGACATTACACATTGATTAGTTACACATTGAAACACATTGATTAGTTACTTTATCATCATTAAATAACAACCTTTAGTGAGTTTGTACAGCAGCCAGGTGTCTATGGTCCCAAAATAACAGGTGTCATGTTCAACTGCCTGTCTTAACTGAGGAGAAAAGAGGGTTAAAGGTGGGTTAAGAATACTTGTCTTAGATGGCAATACAAATGATTAGTCACATATTGTCTGGTTTACCTGAGGGATGTTATTCAAGGCCCAGACAAGGCGCAGAGACACATGCTGGGTGGTAAAAACTACCAGGCTGGCTGCAAGAAAGTACTTTTGTCTGGTGAGGAAGTGCAGCATCTTCATCACACCGTGTACTGTCTAAAATCACACACACAAAGTGGATTCATCATGAACTACATAGTTTCTCCAACACACATTCAACATCATAGAAGCCTGGATGTTTTGAACACGACCACCATGATCTTCCTTGACCTCTGCCCCAAATGATTTTAAGACTAAATCATTTTACCCCAATCAGCAAAATCAACTAAATCATTTTTCCCCTGTTAATAAAGAACAAGTTTTCCTACTGCTGCACATACAAAGATGCTTAGAGATTTAAAACAAGCAAGACAAGCTTCAAGGCTCGTTTATACCAAGGATGATAACGTTAAGGATAACTATAAAGTTTCAAAAATCATTCTAAAAGAGAATTTTGAGAAGAGAACCACAATGATAAAAATGCAGAGACATTTTTTGTTGGAATCACTCTTTATTTTTTGTCCAACTGATGAACAATAAAACATCCAATCAAAATTAATTTAAAAGGATCATGCATTTAAAATGGTAGACAACATTAGTCAAACAAAATTTGGAAGTATAAACAAAATTTGTCTTCAAAAGACAACAACTCTCTCAACAGTCTTGGAAGGGATTCAAGTACCCAAAAGCCTGTTTTTCCATTGGTTTTATTGCGAAATGTAAAGCAACAGCAGGTCATCCACATTTTTTGTGACTGAAACTGCAGCACATGATCTTAGAATAAACATAAACATATTATCGTCAGCTGATGTAGAAACTAGTATAGTTATCATTCTTGGTGTGAATGGGCCTTTTAGTGCCTGCATTGATGGGCCAACAAACAATTGCCTGAATGTTGTCAGCCATAAGAGCATTCTGTCATCACAATAGATTTCATACTGTAAGACCCTGAGATACTGTAAGTATGTGTTACAACACTACACACAGGTCACCTATTCCTATTAACATTCAGTCAGCATCATACACAATGTATTGGTAAGCTGTTTTGTAAAGGTGGTGTTCACTGCGTATTATTTAGCTTACAAATATACCTACAAATAAACCTCTTGCACTTCATACAATACAAATTTATCCTTTCTATTCTTACTATAAACGTTTGCACCTTTAATCAGTCCGAGATTTTCATATGCAAACTTTCCAAAGGTTCATGAGAAGATGTTCTATAACACTTCTAGCTTTTCTTTCCAGATATTTGTATGAAATAAACACCCAAATATAAGTGTGAATCACAAGTAGAGTTAAAATGGACAAATACCATCTCACAAGCTGATGCAAGATTAAAACAACCACAGCAGTCTTACCTTCATAGTGCAGGATCTGTTCCATGACTTCACCAACTCTGCTGCCCGCAGGTCTTGCCAGGTGATGAAATTATGAAATGGTTTTCCTGTGTTTCTGTAGCCAGGAACAGAAAATAGGTCACATCACAGTTTGTCCACATAACACTCTGTGGAGCAGTCAAATACGATAACACATGCAAACATTTACTAACTTGTCCCAGGTCATGAATGTTGCTCTCTGAGTTGAGATGCCAAGACCTTCCATTTGGCACATCTGTAAACCTGAGTCTAAATCAGTGAGAAAGAAGCAGTCATTCATACACCTTGAAACAACATAGCTACAGCCCTGTAAACTGCTCATGGATATCAGATTGCAGAATAACACAGACCATTAAAAAATTACATTACAAAATGTATTAGACAACAAAATATCAAAATATGAAATTTTCCCTGGTGGGGAAGTTGCATCATTTTTATAATACGCAATACAAACGTATTCTGGAAAGGTTTGGGTGTCAAACTTGTCAATGTGTTCACTAGCTCCGACAAATGTTATAGTGGGCCCGGGCCCTAACCTCCAGCACTGTGAGCCTTTAACATACACTGCTGTTAACATTACTCTTAACACATTTCTATATAGTACAGTATTTGATCATACATCACTGCACAAAATGTTGTTCTGGGAGTGTGGAAAAGGCATGATCCTTGATCCTGAACTAAAAAATAGCCTTCATTTTAAATACTTGATATTTTGTCATTTAATTTAATGAAATACATTCTGTGACTAAATACATTTCAGGGCCACTGTAAGTGGTCTTACCTTGAACAGCTCCTCTCACAACAGTGACAAACCCCTTCCACAGTTCTTCAGGTTCAATCTCTACCCATCCTGGTTGAGGGTATAGAAGGGACACCTGCGACAAGGAAGCGCTTATCAGATTTCACATAAACGAGCACCTGATAAAGAGCACACAGGAATGTATTTACACATTACCGGTCAAGTAAGTAAGTTAACCTGATATCATTTACTTTTGACGTGCATGATCCTCTGATGTTGGCACTCTTATCGTACACATGGCACCTGATGGAGGTTGTTCCTACATCAACAGAGAGAATGAAAGTCTCTTTTTTGCTAAACCCGTTCCTTTGAGTCCCCATTGCACAATGCGCTTATTCACAAAACAAGGACACTTTTGTCGCCATAGCTGATATACAGCTGTGTAGTTTCTGAGGTAATTTCTTCACCAAACTTTTTAAAAATTGCGGCAGTCAGATATTCCAGTTTTCAACTTTGCTTCGTAGACCGTTACATTGCATTGCCCTAAAGACTTATTGCCAAACCCTTGGCAAGATTAGTTAAAAAAGCTGGTTTGTTTCAAGCCAAAGACCTTGTCCAACCCGACTCGAAACGTTCCTCACTGGTCTGTAAGTGTATTTTGATCATCAGTAGCTGACACATTAAAGCATGACTCTCAATCCTCCGAAACTTTCGCCTGAGATTCCGAACGCGCCCTGTTTTGAATCGGCAAAGGAAATATCTTTAGAAGCACGTCGTGTTTAATGAAAAAATAATCCTCTTATTTACAGAAGAGAATGATTACAGTTACTAATAACTACAGCTCGTCGTGTTTATCCGAAAACTAAATGCAAGAGGTCGATAGTACAATAGTACAAATCAGTACGTCACATATCAGCCGACAGGAGCGGAGAGCCCTTAAAGAGACAGAGCTATAATAATCAGAAGACAACGGGCGGAACAGCACGCCCAGCCTTCCATGATGTCAAGTGGATTTAACTAAATAACTTTGAAAAACGAACAGGCGGCAAGATGCTCAACAAAAAACAAGGAAATAGACTTAAAAAAATGCATAAAGCAAAATGCACACATTTAACAATATATTACTATAAATTACAATAAGCTCAGAGTCATTGTGATAGCAAAACCTTTATTTTGATAAAAAGCCTGTTTATTGCACACCACACAATTAGTCGGTGCACATTTTTGTCATTTAGGTTCTTGATTTATTAAATAAACAATCCAATGTCTTTAAAAATAAAAGTGTTTACTTGCGAACTTTTAACATTTTTAAAACTTTGACAAAAGAGATTTGGTGGGATACAAGTATGAAGAGATGAAATCAAACAAAAAAGGGTGCCAGCATAGTTCCTAAGAGAAATATTAACAATTGTCATTTACCCATTTGTAAAATGGTGCATATAAAATCCATAGATCTAAACAAACAAAATTTATCCTAAAATCATAGAACTTCAACATCTTCCCAAGAAATAAAGGTAGCCTAATACAAAAATAAAATCAGTTTGAAATGTTCTAACCCATTTGAAAAGACGAACAACAAACATCTCATTAGAAAGGCAGTTGTGTTCAAATTTGTATCCCCCTACCTAACCACATTAAATCCTGTATATATACGATAATACATTACATAGTCCACAGACATTACATTTTATCTAAATCAGTGTGCTTTCTGGCTGGGTGAACAAAGTGGGCTGTTTTTAAACACTTAGTTTAGGTCTAAGAAACTTTCATTAGTTTCAAAATCTTTACAACAGCCTCTGATACTGGATCCAAGGGTTCAGTCTGATAGTTGTACTGCTTTCTGAAATACATTGTGACAAGATAAGATTATCTGCCCTTCCAAGCTGCAAAACTGCAAAATTAAATATCAGTACAGATATTCTATTGCAGCAGTTTGTGCCAAATTGTATTATGCCTGTGCATAATGTTCCACTACTACAAAATTAATTATTGCACCTCGAATATTAAAATTCAGCATCAGAAAGTAATTTGTGATCATAATAAAAAGCTTAAGGATTTGATATAAGGGTTGAAAAACAAGCAGAGGTAAATGTAAAATCCTTTTCATGATCAACTGTTCTTTGATCATTTTGGTGCAGTAAATAATACCAATAAAAGTTTTCCCTCACCACTACCTCCATTCAAAACATGCCAACTAAAACAACTTCAAAACAGTTTCAGAGCCAGAGACAAATACATGTTGTCTCACCAAGCATGATTAAATCAACTGCATCAACACAGCGCTCTTTGTCTGTCTAACTATGATCATAAAGAGAGCTGAAGGATGGCTACCGTGGTTAAACAATTTCAGTCCGTCACTTTAGCAGCTTCAAAGTTGACTGCCAGTTTCCTGTGTTTCCGCTTAGAGGCCGAGCCGGGTGTGTGAGGGTTGGTACTTTGGCCAGGGGTCTTGGGGGTGGTAGGGGTGGGTTTCTCTGCAGGCTCATGGATGATACTGGGAGGGGGAGTCTTGGAAGCTGAGTGGGCAGAAGCAGCTAGTTGGGAAGGTCCACTGCTCTGGGTCAACAACTGCTTTGCCTCTTGGTTCTTGGTTCGACCTGAAACCCGCTTCTTAGTTACCTAAAGACACGAAATCGTGTTATAGCCAAAGTGATGTGGAGGACAAATGCCATTTTTATTAGACAATCTACAGGGCTTAAAATGTTCTTGCCTGAAGGGGAACAAACTGGTTGTGGGATCCACTGGCTGCTGAAGATGCAGAGGCCCGTGCTCCAGGGAAAGTACCTCCATAGAATGGAGGTTGGCCTCCCTGGTGGGGAAGTTGCATACTCCAGTGAAGAGGTCCATATCCTTGTGGGGGCATCAAAATACCACCTGTGTAAAAAGACAGATCAAATTTTTCAGTACATCTTCAAGGAAGATGTGATATCATAAGAAACCTAAGAGAAATTACTTATAAACAATGCAATGATTTTGCAAGCGAAAGGCACATACCTGCTGGTTGACCAAACATAGAGGGATGAGGTGCAAGAGGCCTCATCTGCTGAACTCCAGGGAATATGGGGGGAGGAAGTGGGAATGAACCTAAAGAGTTCTGCAGAACACCAAGACCATTTTATTTAGTAGTGAACAAAGCTAATTTACACACTGTAAGTATTACAGACTGTTTTACTGTAATGCTTAATTGACATTTATATTATAGAAAAGCACATGCAATTATAGTTACAAACTGAACTAGTCACCGTTTTTTTTTTGAACATTTGTTTAGTGACACTTACCAAGCGTTGAAGAGCAAAGAGTGCAGCTTTCTCTTTGGCTTCAGTTTCAGATTGACAGTGAGGTCCATGGACCAGCAGGCCATTAGACAACTTCACCTGACATACCATCAGATTCTACAGAACAAGACAAATAGTGAGTGAGATGAAAAGACAGACAGAAAGATGGAAACTAAGACAAGATTTAAATATATTCAACTTGTAAACAATTTTTGGACAAAACAGCTGACTCAAGGTTCCTTGCATTCATGAAGCAACAATGGCTATTAGAAAAATCTCAATACTCAAGACAGACCAACCTGTCTGTTGCGGATAAAGGCAAATTCTGGAGGTCCCATCCCAAGCCCCATGCATACCCGGCCAAGTTCAGAAGCCATGCTGGGAAGAATGGGGGGCTGAGCAGCCAGAGGAGGTGGAGGGACTTCAGTCTGAGGTGTGTTTATCCGAGCAGCTGTTGGACAGAGCACAATTAAAAAATTCCCTCAATTATTCACAATGCACATTTCATATGACACGCAATTGGTATAAGCTCAGGTGTAGGAATCAATTCATGAATATTTCATTCATTGTCTTCATAGCCTGAAATCTGGTAGATAACTGAAGTACCTAGCTTTTTGCTGGAGCGTCTTTTGCTCTGTTGTTGGGCGTTGGTGTTTGCTAAATTTTGGCCTTCAGTAAGTGATGTAGACTCAGGAGCAAAGGAACTTGTTCCAGAGCTGTCAATCTTCAACATTTCTTTCAACATCAGTGTTCCCTTCTGTTTTAAAACAAAAATATTGCTTTTAGATCAAACACTAAAGATTTATGCAGGACACTTTATAAATTGCATAAATTTCACACTGTTCCAGCTGTATTTAGCATGCATTCTTTTATGCAGGCATTTACTGAATAACTGTGGATGTGAGAAACATGGATTGCGCACCATGGCAAAAGACTGAGGAGAGAGAGGCTCTCCTGATTGGCTCTTGGGCTCAGTAGGTGGTTGGTGCTGGGCTGGCTCAGGGTCCTTTGAGATCTTCAGATTGGCTATAAGCTCCTCAAATTCTGTAGATACCTGTAACATAAATACTGTGTGTAAAAATAAAGTTTCAAATCTATATTCAATATACACCCAGTAACCAAAAGATACACTATGGAAAAAAAACTACCATTTTGTGTGGTGAATTTAGACAATAATGCCAAAAGCACATATGTAAGTTGTTTACTAACATGATTGCATGGGAGTTAATGAAGAAAGAATGTGTTATGTTTTGTACCTTATTTGAAGGTCCCTGTGATTGTGCAGAATTCAATTCCTCATTTCTCTTTAGAAGTCTAATATTGCCACCTAAGCCCTGTAAAATCCATATTTAGCCGATATGACACAACATTTGAAACAGGTTGACTTGTCATTAGCACCATTTTCACTCTGAACATCTTTTTTGAAGCTGTAATTTTGTTGGAACTGTAATTAGAAACTTATTACAGTTTAAAATTGAAACTGAATAGGACAGTGTAGGCTTAAGCCTGATTTATACTTGATGTGCCCACATATGCGCGTTGGTGTGTGCAACTAAAATGACTGTTATTTGTTTTGAATATGCCACTGTATGAGAAATAAAACCAGTACTTTGGATTTTAGTTTTGTTTGTTTAATGATAAATGAATGAAAGGGTAATGTTTTTACAAATAAATATTTAAAGGGATTGTTGTTTTATGTTCTAACATTTATATATTTAGTTACAATATATATATATATATATATATTGTATACAATATATATTTATATATATTGTTACAAGTGTGAGTGCTGTTCCAGTACACTACTACTACTACTGTCTGCTACTTCATGTTGGTTTTAAACTCGATTACTTCAAGTCACCCCTTGTTGTTGGAAAGAATAGCACAACAGAGAGTGTGCTAAGTATAAACAATCTATATCTTGGGTGCAGCAAGTTTCTGGGTGCTGTGGCTTAGTCCCTACGCACTACTCACTCAGAAAGCTTTTGTTAAACATGCTGCAACCGCTGATATAGATCAGTGGCTGCATCATGTTAGAATGCAGAAAATTACAAAGCAGAGTTATACAGAGCAATGGTGTATAAAACGTACAGGTTTGTTGGATGGATCGTTGCTTTGGCTCGGTTTATGTCCCTCCGGTTGCCGCTGTTGTGGTACTAAGCCACTGCTTTTCCCAGCCTGTTATAAATAATATCAGGTAAATGTCATATACTATGCATAACAGTGCAAATAACAACACACACGCAGTACAATATAGTCCCAATATAGGCAATTTATAGTCTTAGATTCCAAATGTAAAACATATTAAAGCTAATTTTTGGCATTGTTTAGAAACAAGGTAAGATATTGTCTAGTCTCTTAAGTATTTAAACAATCAGGTTGTGGTTAGGGCTGTAAGAGAAAAGATAAAAGCTCACATTGTTTTGCCAGTGAGCAGGTGGTTTCTGAGGCATTCCCGTACTCTGCAGAGACTGCCATACACTGCTGAACTCCCTCTCATCGCTAGAGCCCTGCAGGAACACACATACAGGTGTTGGAGTGCATTACAAGCTTTCAGACAAAATTACCAGAGCAGAATACCCTACATGAACCTCACAGTTCTTCACAAACATTCTAACATATACAAACAGTTTGTACCTTGTGTTGGTTTTTCTGGTTGAGGGCTTTATGAGGCGAGTTTCTGTTGCCCTGAGCATCAGCCCTGAGATTAAGGCTTTGACGGCAATTATGCTGCTGTCAATAGGAAATTCAACACTGTTAGATATCATTCCAACAAAGAACAACATACTTCCCTTTTCATTACTGAAAAACCGGTTAGCACTGCATGTTACCTTAAACTGTATATTCTTTCACAAATGCTAAAAATCTATTCTGTCAGAACAGTGGCCTACAGGTTAACGTGTTTGCTACAACAATTTTGAACTGTGGTGCCCATGCAAGCAACAGAAGTTTAAATTTGGCATGTGTCATTTGCTGATCCCCTTTATCCCCTTTTCTCCATATAATTTCCTGGCCAATAGTAAAACCTAAACATTTAGACTCTACTCTACGAAGTTGCATTTAAAAATGTTAATGCTTCACTGTACAGCCCTTGGTTATATGGGCAGAGTGCGTTCATTACCTGCGTAGGTATAAATGGTGATCGTGGTGAGTGGTTAAGGCCGCCAAGCTGGCTCTTGTGTGCGACATGGGAGGAGGTTGAGGGCTGGGGTTTGACAATGGCAGTGAGTTTGTGTGAGCCCTGCTCCTTCCTGCAGCCATGGCTCAGGTTTATTAAGGCACTGGGAGGCAATCGATAGCCACGCCCAGGAGAACACCTATACACCAAAACCAGACTTAGTAAACTGTCTTTATTATTTACTATTTTATTTGCAGTTAATTTGCTTTGGACTGTTGTTGCTTTGACATAATTAAGGGGAAAATGCTCATTCATGATGTAAAATATTATATTTAATATTGTATTTTAAATGTAATACTTTAAAATGGCGCCCCTCCCCCACTCCTGGTAAGAACTCCTCCATACCTGATAGTGAGCCCTCCAGCAAACTCCTCATCAAACAGCACCTCATAGAGAACCTCACACTCTCGTTCAGCTGAAAGTCCAGGACAGAAAAATAATGAAGGACATAGACATTAATAAAGGTCTTCAGTCAATAATAACTGACAGAATTAAAATGCGCTGTGCCGTTACCTCCTTTAATACCAATGACGGTTCCTCGAAGACCAAGAGGAACAGAGAAACTTTCTCTTACATTGACAACACGATCGAATAGGTGATATTCTGCATCGGGATCAGGAACTACACCATGCTGCTGTTCCAGAGGCTGTACATACACACACATTATCTTACGCACTGTAAGCTAACTTAGACACAATTAGCTGTGAAAGGTGTACATAAGGGTTTTGTAAACTTATACAGTATACGTTCAAACACACACATACCCTGAAGAGCAGGTGGGGCTTGACAGTCACCCGCACTTTCTTGTTCATCTTCTTAACCTGACAAGAAGAGAAAAAAACAACAATCAACAACGTTTGCAACAATAATGTTTTTCCTGAGGTTCTAGAGTTTTGTGTGTTCCTCACCTTCGTTTTCTCCAACTCTTCCTCAATTTTTTCCACAATGCCACCATCCAGGATCTGTAGGTCACATGATGCCCGAGAAGAAGAGCTTACTGGGTGAGCTTTCAGCCAGGCCTGGATCTCTTGGACCTTTTCAGCACTGGACGACAAAGGCCATCATAGACATCATCATCAACATGGCAGCAGCCAATCATGTTGCCAATGTACAATGTGCCACACCACCACAAAATGAGCAACTGCTTATTTTTTATTAGAAATTTTCTTTACAGACCAGTAGGTTTTTAAGATTATGGAAACTAATAACTTCTTAATCCACCTATCACTGCTGCAAATTAATACAGAAGGTGTTTCACACATCTGATGTATTGTGAATACATGTGCCTGGAGCACAAACTGCCAATTAGAACTAGTCATCAGTAAAGAGATGAGAAAATACAAACCCATTCTCATCTTCTCCTGGCCAGATATCATCTTCATAAAAGATGTCATCATGACTGTTTCTCGCTATACAGTCAAACACCTCTGAAAATCTGTGAGACAAAGACGAAATTGTCAAAATCACAAATAGAAAGAGTAATAGGACAACCATGAACACACACACACACACCTCTCTAAGTATTCAGCTAAAAGTTCTTCCACAGCAGCAGAGTAGAGCCACTCCTTCTCTGTTCTCTTGGTGTAACCAGGAACTTCCTCATTCTTCTTGTTGAACTTCAGATTAAGGCCCACATTAACCTTCTGCTCTCCATGAGGACTGCATGGGGGAAAGATAGGCATGGGTTACCAAAAGAAAATGAAAGTAAAAAACCTCAATTCAGACCTTCATATTATTGTAAATCTGAATTGGACCAACTTTCTTTTGGATCCTCTTCCGATGAAGATGCTACCAGAGAACCTTGAGACGAGGTAGCTGGTGATTCCGAGGCGGGATGCGAGCACATACCCAGGACTATACTTCACAGAGTATTTCTGAGTGAAACAAAAAACAAAAATACTGAATTGTTATTCTAATCTGTTCAAAATAGTAGTATTAAAAACAAGACAAAATGCTTAAGACAAAAAGATTACTGTTTAATATATAAAAATGCATAATGAAGATTATTGTTTTAGTCAGTTGTGCACATTGTATATTAGGGAATCTAGACTGATTCAGAGGCAATTAAATAGGAACACTTCAAGACTTACATGCTGGTTCTGTATTAAGGCATCAAATTGAGGTTCACACGGTACAGAGAACACCACTCTGACTCGTCCCTCATTGATGACATCACTAGAATCTTGCACCTACAGGTATCAGAACGTATTCTTACATAAGCAATACCATTACATAACTACTTAAATACTTTTTTGTAAGATTATCTAGTTTAGAAAGCATGATACAAAGTTACATACATCTCCCATTGAACCATAATATGGGTTTCCAACCATAAAGACAGAGGTTCCTGGGGGAAACAGCTCCTCCAAAGTTTTAAAGCGTACCAATGAAGAGTCGAAAGCTTTGATTTCCTATGAGAATACAATTTTTGAAACATACTTAAATCACAAAACACAAAGCCAGGACATATATTGGGAATGTATTAGAGAAAAAAACACTAGATAAGTATAATGCGTATAGCTTAAATTGCACCTAGAAAAGTGATCAAAGAGAGAGGTTACTGTTTAGAATTCCCATTCAATGGGAATACTTTTTGATAAGATAGATAAACATGTACCTTCACAGATGTCTGGTATGGAAAGGGCAGGACCTGCTTGGCAAACTGCTTCTCCAAATGGACCTTTCCATTCTGACCAATGACATACTTTCTGCCTGTCAGCAGCTGGGCATAAACCACCACATCTGTCTCACTAATCACAATGCCTTTACGCTTGGCAAAGCTGAAAACCAAACACAAATATTATCTTTAGGACATGTCTCAAACAAAACTAAGTATCTTTCACATTGTGACTAGTTTGACCTCATAAGCCTTTATTGTTGCAACAATATTATAACATGACTGCCTGACTACCCTGTTTTTAAGGCAGAATGAAAAAACTTGTGCAAGCTCCCTTCTAAAAGTCTCAAATGACCAAACACATTGATGCATGAAATTTTGGCAAGTGCCGTTAACATTAGTGAATGGCTGTGCTGGCAGATCACAGGAATACAAACTATACTTCTAATTGATAAAGTCTTCTTACTAACAATGTAATATATAATATACGAAACATAAAATATGTATAATGTTTAGCATAATTTTTACTACAATAAATGCAAATATAAGGAGTTACATACTGCTCTGAGAGGCCTTGCACCTCTTTAATCCACTCCTTCTGCTCTTTGTCAGTCAGATGGGTCACTTTAGTAGGGGGTGGAGTGTCGTCCAAATACAACAACTGTGATCCTGAGGGTTCCTCTGAAGCAAACCTGCCGAGCAACAGGGAGACAATTAAAACAGCCCAAAAGACTGAGAATTTATATATGATGCGAGTATGGGATAAAGTACAGTAATTATAGTAAATTAAAGTAGTTAGTAAATTATATGGATTAGTGGCCATTATTCTAACATACATGACCACAGAATGCAGAAATTGACCAATCAGAATACAGCATTTCAGAGTACAGTCTCCATCTGAAAGAACAATCTTAAAATAGTAGTACAATAAACAAAATACTTACTTTGTTTCTCCATCTGAAACAGCTACAACTCGAGCTTCCATTAGATGAGGCCAGTTCACAAACAAAGGCTTTCCAAGAACCAAAGCTGCAACATCCTCTACCTACACCACAGCAAATCACATATTACTGCATTACCAGAAAACAACCATACACCATTAACATTTTATTTATTGAAGTAGTTTATGAGACAGCCCTGAAAAAGCATAAGGCTATAACAAAATTAAGACAGAACAATTGCTTTTAAGCCCAGAAGTCAAGCAACAGTCTGAGGATACAAACTGCTCACCTGCTCCATCTCATGGCCAGGCAAAATCTCCAAAATCATGTTCTCTCCTCTGCTGCTTTGTTGAAACACCATCACTCCACTTTTCTTCTTATAAAACTGTGTGAAAGAGACACAGCAGGACAATATGTGTTAATGCTGTGATAATCCCACAGTGCTGTCCATTAATCGGATAATAATCTGTTATCTGCAGTCAGGATTTGTGTGATTTGTTTACTTTATGGCGGATGTGCTGTAAGGTGGGGAAGCCGCAGAAATAAAGCACTCCTCTGTCAATCCTGCGCCCCACGTGATCCAGTGGCACACGCCATGCGTCCATTGGGATTGGCGTTTGCCTGGAAACATCAATGTGTCAAGGGTTAACACAGATCATACTTAGAACACACTAAAGAAAAATATATCCACAACAAGATAATAGTACTGATTCACAACTAATTCACAACATGTTCCTGATAGAGAGATCTAGTGAGACCTAGTGTGATAAGTGAACTTGACCTAAACCTTGGATCTGATGGATGCAACATTTTAGCATCAACAGGTTGGATCCTGTTACACTGAACATTTTTGCTGTAGTCATCCTTAGGATCTAACAGCATTAAAGAAAGTACCTTTTCTTCTCAAGCATTCTATTTAAAAATCAAATACATATGATTTAAAATATAAAATCAGATAAATTAAAAGCAAGGTCATTTAATAGAGCAACAATTGGAATGTACTATGTTAAATAGATTTATATACATCAGAGTGAGTGGTAGCTCATACCTCACATGGCAGTGGATGATATTTGGGAATAATTGGGGGAGGGGGGAGTCGTAGACATAATCCAGCTCTTTATCAAAGCAGTAGACAGCACATTCAGTATGTCTGTTCCTGGCCTTCTCAGATGGGGACAATTTATGTGTGTAGGGCTCCATGGCTGCTAGCAAGCATTTCTGCATATAAACACATGTAAATCATTAAAGCTTACTTTCAAAACACAGATGCTACTATAGATATGGTGGGATACACAGTACTAAAGCGAAGTACTAAAGCACCTCATCAATAAATGGGATGAGCACAACGGCTTCCCACTCCTGCTGTTTGCCGTTCAGGTCTGTTCTGAAGTCCTGTGGGTAGTACTCAACAATGGGGGAACTCAGTGATGTCATTAGGTGCTACAAAGAAAAGAAAAAACAACACTGACGATGACAGAAAACGGATGATAGAGCAGCATTAATATGGCATGGACATGAAGATGAGGCTCACCTGGTAACACTCTGGAAGTAGATCTTTGCTGGCTGCAGGCAGGACGCCCAGAAGCTGCTCAAAAGGCATAAAGGGTTTGCCCAGGTCAAAGGTCAATGTGAGGTCATAGATGTTTCTCACATCAGAGAGGAAGGGGGCGTAGTGATACGGATAATACCTGCAGTGATAATGGATGTTTAAGATATCTTTAACACACACAAATTGC
>JAZGTI010000475.1:0-63397 GCA_036877585.1 Botia kubotai | reverse complement strand
ACTGGAATATCAGAGGAGACACTATTTATAGAGATTACTATACTAAAAAGAGAGACTTTTATAGATGTTTATAGAGATTACTACACTAAGAAGTTACAATAATCTAGGATTATAGTCAAATTATGGGAATAAAGTTGTAGCTTTATCAGAATAAAGCAAAAATATTTTAGTTTTGAGTTTTAAAGTAAAAACTACAAGAGCATGGTCATATTGGAATTTATTAGTGCACTTTAGAAAACAACTGTTAGTTTAAAAAATTGCTTAAATACAATATTAAATAGATATTGTATCTAGATTATTCAAGTAGCTAAACAAATTTAACCATGTATTTTGAATAAATCTATACATGAAAGAACATATGATCCTGTTCATTCTTAACATAAAGATAAAGCTGACTACATAATTGTATCTTGACTTTATGTATATTAATGTATAGGTTAATGTTAATTACAAGTGTCTCCAGGTGTTTGCATAGTATAAAAATGTATAGTATGGCCAGCCTAGTGCTGGTTTACTGGAGGGTCTATAAGGCACTGTTTTTTTGTTAAACTGCTTTGAAATATATTGCAGAAAAGCACTATACAAAAACATTGAATTGAGTGAAGTGGCTTTTCCTGAAAAGGCAGGGATAGTTTTTAATGTCTCTCTACAACGACTCCTACAACCCCCCCAAACTTCATCCCCCCACATGAGCTTCTGACAGGGGATTTCCTCTGTACACTACAATTACTGCCTTTATCTTCATACTGTCTTTAATTATTATTTTAAAGTTAAAAGTTTTTTCTAAAAAATAATTAATCACCATGTATTATTTTATTGACCTTTATTGCATTTCACTGTAGCTGGACAAAAATCTTTGTCCAGCATTGTTACCTTCCCTCTCCAATGAAAATATATGCACATTCTGACAAAGACAATAAAAGGTGCTGTCTGTACCTGTTTGATGTGCTGCGTGAGGCGTTGGGGGGGGAAGAGTCTCCACACTGACGACGGCTGCCACGGCCGGAACAGACGCGGCTTATATGGACAGCACAGAGGTGCAGACTGGAATGATAAAGCTCTCTGCTCCTGAGACTTAAGTCTGTCCTGCCACTTTACTCCGGCCACCCTCCTTTCAAAGGCTACTGGACTGCTTAAATGCCACTCATGCGCTGTGGTTAACAGGGGACAGTTTATGGGACAGGAGTACCTACGTGGAGTCAACTGTAAACAGATACAGTACATTTATAAATAAGACATGAATAGTGACTTATAAAATAAATTAGGAGACAGAGAGACATACAGACAGACGGAGAGTCAACAGTATTTAGAGCGAACTGCCAGCGACTGTACAGATGCTACTCCACATTCGCTGTGCATTGCCTTAAAATATTAGCCTTTATGACAACAAAATTCTAAAACCACCATTACGAAATAACTCCCCAACTTTTTTGGGATGAACTTCGCTTACTTTTACACTCCTTCTGTTTTCTGTCTTTATTTCTTTTCACAGTGTACACTGAGGAATAGGGATAGAGATATCTGTTGCGCATGCACTAGTTTCAGCCGTGTGCGAAACGGAACCTTACTCTTACTATAATAAAGGTTTGGCTCATGATCGTAGTAGGATTTGTACATTTTCCGGGTTGAGCCGCGGTGCATGCCAGGATATGTGCGCGTTGTTTTGAAAGATGGAATTGGTACGCACTTTGCAGAAATTAAACAGTGTATCTACAGTGTGTTTTTACAAATATGTCCTAGGAACATATGATAAATGTTTAGGGATATTCGTCGTGTCTATTGTTTTGTCAGACTTTGAAATATTTTGAACTGCAGCTCGTGCTGGATTTGTTTTGCTGTCAGTCGTGGATTATCAAATGTTTTAATGTGTTTAATTATACGAATTAAGCGTTTTGTTTGACTGTAATATAAAAAGATAATTTTTGTTAGTTTTTAATCAACCCTTTAAACACTGATCATGTGTTTGACGTGGCTAAAACAGTACTATCGTGTGACAACTAGACAACGTGTTTAGTGCATTCTTATTAATCATTGTATTTAGGTTTATGATCATGTTTCAGCCTGAGTGGATGCAGTGTGGGATTTTGAGTTCACTTACACAGACCCCCGTGATCCTGTTATTGAGAAGGTGATAAAGGAAAACAACGATGTTTTTTAAAACAGTTTACATGCAACTGCTGCCCTTCTGATGATGATGACAGCGACATCACTCTGGTATAACATGTTATGACGCTCTATTTATATGCTTATACCTTGCCAAGTGCTACTTTATTACACAAAAATAATGAATGACTCTGTTTGTGACAATGATCATGTAACCTTTTATTGATAGTGTTTTTTTGGTCTGAGTGTCTTGGTGGTGTTTGGTGAGAATGGCATCCCTACAAAAGCTTTGGTGGCTGTTCTTTACTATTTCATTCTTAGTGCTAAAAGCAAAAGTCCCACTCTTGAGCAGAGACTGTGTGGTCTGCAAACAGCTTTCCTTTATTTGTTGCTACTGAAAATCCCAGGTCAGTTTTCAGGCTGCTGATATAAATTCATCTTAAAGCACAACAAAAGTATCAATCGTACACAGGTCATTGCCATCAGTATATAATATAACATATCCTACATCTACAGGGCTGTTTATGTTATTTAAATAGGAAACTAGTACAAAAACTAACTACAACTTTGATTGGAAAAGTAAGAAATAAGCAATAAAATGATAAATGTTAAATAAATTTAATTAAGTTAGTTAATGACAGATGTAAATTACAGATGACATGTAGTGTCCATGTGAGTTGTAAAATTAAGCATGTACATTGTAGCACATATTGTTTCCTAGCAGATGGAGATTGATAGGGATGAAGATGAAGAAGAGGGACGATGTACTTTTCGACACAGGACTTGCTGAAAATAAGGGAGGCACTGATTTATAAAATAGTTTTAGTTACAGCTGCTTATATATTTGTTTTTTATTTAATTTAAGAACCAGTTCATCCTTATCTGCCATAGTGGGAGTGTTATGTAATTATAGAACAGGTTCATTTCTGTGGTTTATGAGATCATCATAGTCTCTGCAGGGTTGTAGTGACTTCTCTTTCATGTTTTAACAGATAGTCAAGGTCTGTCAATCGCATGATATTCACAGTGATGAACTTCTTTTAAGTGCTGTTTCAAGGTCTCTGATGATGATTTTTAGGTCAAATGTGTTTGTATAAGGCACATTTGTAAAGGTGGTGGTTGTATAATGTTGTATGGTGTTGTGTTTCTCAGAGACACTAAAGAGAGGAGAGACGGGTCAGAAAACTGCCCTGACCTTCAGAACCATTGAGCTCACAAAACACAAAAGCCTCACAGCAACCTGCAAGGGCGACATCAATGCGTCCTTGCAGAGTGAGTTTAAACTCAAACAGGCCTTGCATTTAAGTGTTAACTATGTCTGTTTGTATGACTGTTTATTTTCTTCTATAATTTTTTCAGATGGGGAAACCATTAATAGAACAATATTCCGCTGTGAGTAGGTGTTAAAATAAAACATGAGCAGTCAATGCCACGGTGATTCCTAAATAATTTACCTTTGCAGCTTTACCCTTATTTGGACAGAATTGGTAATATCTGAGGAGGATGTATAGGAACATTTGTGTTTTGCTAATGTATTCTGTGATTTTAACCTAAAAAGAAGGTTAAAAAGATTTTTAACCTTTTTCTATTTTTCAGATTTTAAGATCAAATTATTATTTTTTATATTTTTAAATAAAAAAATATTTAATATTTTATGTTTGCATGATTACAATATTATTTCATAAGAGCATTACAATTCTGTTAGTAGTAGTGATTTCTTTTTTTTTATAATGGGCCTCTTTAAACATATGTCTGAAATCAATAGATCTTCTAAACTGTTCACATTATTCAGACAATACAAAGTAAACTGAAAATGAATTGCCTGTCTTTCATGTGTTTGTGTAGACTGTCATGAGTCTGCTGCAGCATGGGGTGATTGCATGCAGTGCAGAGAATCTGGGTATTCTGTCAGATCGCTGCAGGGATCCTGCTGTCTCAGTGAAGAAGAAGGCCATGTGCTTTATGGATCTCCTCGCTGTGAGTGCCTCCTCCTGTCATCATTAAACAGTAGTTGCTTCCTCTTGTTCTCGTCTTTCTTGTAATGGTTTACATAAACGCCTTGTATATTTGCAAGTGGGTTTAATTTATCATATAGAATAAAAATTTGTGCATTTAAAATTTGTGTGTCTAGGCTCTGCCTGACAATGTGGAGGTGCAGGAGGCATGGCTCACAGGAGTATTGCCAGCTGTCATGGATTCTAAGAGCTCTGTGCAGGAGAAAGCCCTAGAGTGCCTGGACCACGTTATTCTCACAAAGATTAAAAGTCAAGGCAAATATTGTCATGACGACACTTCTCAGAAATGTGCCTGGGACTTAAAGTGTGAAGACCTCAGGTCAGTTGTACATTTACACTGTTAAATAGGTGCAAGTAGGCTCTTGTAGTCATTTTCATTCTTTTTTTGCATGTCTATGGCATGAATGTATCCTCAGACACCTCACTTATGCTTTTAGGGAACTGTTAGGGAAGATGTGACTTAAAATCAGTTTACACTATTTTTTAAATTATTTAGTGTCTGATAGACAGCTTTGGCTCCCTCATTGTGCCTTAAATATTACTTTCCTTTAAAAGCTGTTTTAAATGTTTTTATATTTGCTACTAAATTTGGTTCTAAATCTGTATATTTGCTACTAAATTTGTTTTAAATTTACTACTAAATCTGTGTTTTGAATTTTAAAATCAAAAATTTTTTGTGTTTCTCGTAATCAATAATCTCATGCACATTGTTATTTTTTTAGACAGAAAAACTGGGTTTGAACACTGAAATTGTTAGTCCGCTTTAAGTATAAATGTCATACCTGTTCTCATCATATCATCTCTAAAGTGTTTTTTCCTCAATTTATTTCCATGTTTTACCTCATAGCCGGTATTTCAGCAAGTCTTTCAGCATTTAGGTTCTGCAGCAGAAGTTCACCCCTGCTTTTGTGAATGATCTGCTGTCACACACACACAGTGAGAGAGGACTCCTGCTGCCTGGCTGCTGTTAGCTAAATTTGCCAGCTGCTCTCCCAAACTCAATAATAGCACTGTTCTAGAGACCTGGGAACACACTGTCAGGTCAGAAAACACAATAACACATATGTAACATTGACAGCATATGTAAATTTGCTGTTGCAGATTATATTTTCTTTATGTTACGGCCTGTTTCACACTGCATGCCTAAGCAGTGCGTATTTATTTAAATTGCCAAAGGTTTGTTTTATGGTATTTGTTATAGTTAAGTTTAGTTGTAGATAAGGTTGAACTGACTGTAAAAAATAACGTATGGAACAAAGCTGTAAAGTATTTATAGAAAACTACTGTAAACTTTAAAAATAAATAAAAATGTCTGTGCATATTAACCTGTGTATGTATAGATGATCTGATGATTTTGAGATACTCTGTTCAGATTTAGAAGATGTGAGAGCACACAGGACACACTGGTAAGATCAACCCCATAGCCAAGAAGGTCTTAACATGATGTTTTATGGTTTTCTATTTATAAACTGTGTGTGTGTGCGTGTGTTTCAGAGACTCCCGGATCGTTTCTGTGGAGAGCTGGTCTCAGTGTGTGGGACATATCTGTCCGGTGTCATTCTAAATGAGAATGGGGTTGAGAACATCAATAAAGATCTGCTGGTATGGAGCTCATTTTAAAGGGATCATATCACATTTTTTAATTCATAATACATTTTATTATTATTTGAAGACCACTAAAGCTAATAATTTAGATTTCCATGGCAAATTTTTTCCACCTTCTCTCTGACCCTAAGACATCTAATAATGTGAAATGTTAAACAGTGCTTAGCTTGACTAGTATAGTTTTAACTGCTCCTTCATACAACAGTCTATGTTAAAATATGCTGTTCAAAATGTTAGAACATGCAGAGCAGAAGTTGCTACATACAGCTAGAAACAGCACAACACATATTTTTCTTCCTATAAAGTTTCTGATTAGCCAATAGGTGCCATTTATGTGTACATGTGGGTGTGTGTGTTACTCTTTTTAGTGATTTTTAGAGCAAGTAGTTTTCAATTGGTTTCAATAAATAGTATTTTTAACATAGTGATTTAAACTTTTAAAAAATGAAGACAAAGTTGAGTTATTGTAATATAACCCCAAACACATTCATACATTTAACATGTGGTTAAAACTGGTTTCAAAGACCTTTTAAGTTATTTCAAGCAATAACAACAATGAAGGATGTTTTCCATAATTATTTTCGTGTTTTACAAAATTTTCCTTGTCATCGGAAAATGTAATATTTTTCTCATTTTCATTCTGCTCTGTATTCACAGATGAAACATCTGTATACACTTGGTGTTGCCTCTCTACATTGACCCTCTAAAGTTGGGAAGAGAATTATCCTTCTGGTTCAGTCCATTCTGACCCCCTTTACACAACCAGGTGAGCCACTGAGCTACTTTGTCCTCTGTCCCAGATTTCTCTTCACCTGCACAGACTTAGATGCAACTAACTGTTTTACAGTAATGCTGATTTGATTGATACAGTGCCTTGCAAAAGTATTCATACCCCTATTTGCAAAAAAAAAAAAAAAACGTATCATTTTCGTTCCACTTCACAATTATGTATTTAAGTTTGTGGTTGTAATGTGACAAAAATGTGGAAAAGTTCAAGGGGTATGAATACTTTTGCAAGGCACTGTATGTGTTTGTTTCCTTCAGGTCAGGTTGAAAGTAAGACGCTGCTTGCTAGCCAGCCTCTGTCTCAGTTCAAACCTGATTCCTTGCCCACTGTGGTCCGGGCACACGCTGTTATAACACTAGGTGGCACAGTGTTATAACACTAAGTTGACATACACATGCGTTCATAATTTGGCTCCATGTATTTTGTGTCCGTTGCACATCTAATGGTGATGTGATCTGACTTATCTTTGTCCCTTTAAAGTTAAGTTCACCCAAAAAATTAAAATTCTTAATTTACTTATATTATTATATACTTTTATTGTTAAAAATCTGTCATTTTCTTTTCCTCCTTCAAACACAAAAAGAGACAATTTAATATCTGGTTGGGTGGATTCATAAATAAAGCACCCAAGATTGTCATTAATGAATATGTATTATGCACTGATAATTTTCCGGTTTTGGCGAAACAATGCAGTATTTAAACAATTTCACAGTGCATCTTTGAGGCCGTCATTTATTTTTTGTATAAAGTGACATTTGTCAGATATGATAACCCAAACCCCCGAAATGTGACTTCTGAATTTAACCCATCACTGATGAGAAGTGAACACACTGCAAGTCATGAACACACACTCGGAGCAGTGGGCAACACTTCTGCCTCTGTTGAGGAATCAAGGTTATGTAACAGGGTAAGTTATTTTGTTACATAATAGAACAGTTAACAAAACTCTTTCCTTACTTTAAGCCATATTTAATATGATGTCATTTGTTTTTGGTGTTTAGTCTCTGTGAATACTGCCTGGTTGATCTCCTGCTTAAGAAAAGCCCACTCATGTTTTCCCAGCACTTCACTTGCATTTTCCACTTTAACTCCTATGAGAAACACAAGAAACAGCTTTCCTGTAGCTCAGTGGTTAGAGCATGGCGTTAACAACGCCAAGGTCATGGGTTCGATCCCAGGGATTGCACATACTCAATGTATAGTGATCAATGTGTAGCATAATGCAATGTAAGTTGCTTTGGATAAAAGCGTCTGCCAAATGCCTAAATGTAAATGTAAATACAATAAATTCCCTCATACTGAGAGGTACATTATATAAATTCTGTTCAGTCTGATATTTCTTTGTAAAACACTTTAATTCCATTTTTGTATGGAAACTACAGATTTGGTATGTTGTGAGTTGAGAACTTGCCTTTGTTTGTGTGTATCCCATCAGCAAGAAAAGCAGGTATTCTCTGAAAAGGTCCACGGGACCAAGGCAAGCGTTTCAGGATCTACAAATTCCAACTGATGAGCAATGCTTCATTGATGAGCAATGCTTTAATATCACAACCAAAATCTGCCAGGATATGCTTGGTGAGACCTTTGTGTACAACTACAATGTTAGCTAGAAAGAGATCACAGTTTACAGCCAAACAAACAAAAACATGTTCCAGGCTTACTGAATGCTAAACTTGTGGTACACAACTGTTACCAGCTGAGGACAGCTGGATATCAAAGGTTAACAATAACTAGTCAGGACGTTTTATCTTTGTCTAGGGTCCTTTAGGATAAAGACAACCTACTGTGCTTGCACATACTAATTTGGCTTGCTTAGATACATTGTTACTACTACCAGGTGACCCTTAGATTCTTCTTTGTCAGCCATCTTTGTGGACTCTGAGCTGCCTTTGGACTCCGAGGGCTCTGAGTTGCTTGCAGATACATTTGATGTCCTTTCCCTGAAGGAGATGAAGCTGACCGCCATGAGCAGCCCAGCGGCAGGAGAGGAACCTCAGGATTACAAGATGGCCATGGCTAAAGCTGTTTTGCATGTGTAATTCCTAACCAGTATAGGTGTATGTGTTGTGTGCGAGTTGTCTTCTGCACATTCATTGGCCCTGCATACATAAAATATTGTGTAAACATCTAGACTAGAACGTTGTTTTTACATTTTCACATTTGTATTACATTTACTTTATACATTACCAATTAGCACACGTTTTATCAAACTTACAAATTTACAGAGTTACAACTTATAAGACATTATAAGCAATAAAATGTCTTATAATGGAAGATTATAAGCAATATTTTCGAAACTAAAAAAATAAAGTTTAAAGTTTACTAAACAAATAATTATATTATATTGTAATAAATATTGGAATATTCTATTATTTGGAAAGTACAAATATAAAGGTTTAAATGACAGCATTCACTCTAGCTGAAGTTGGAGTTTCACAGTACATGAATATTCAATTCAGAGAAACGCATTCAAGTTACAAAATTGACTCATGGCCAAAATTTCAGGTTGGCAAACACATCAGCACGAGGGCTTGTTGTCAGCCGAAGCGGAAGTGGCAGGAAGCGGACTTCGTTGCTAAGTAACCGTAAACAGCCCAGAAGAAGATCTTAACCACCGCACAGTTGTCCGATTTAGGCTCGATAATTAAAAGCATGCAGTTTCTTATCATGACTGCCTGGCAGCAATTCATTTAATTTCTGATTAACATCACACTGTCGGGCTTGTAGACACGTGTTGTAAGTATATACGTTTGTTCAGTTCGCGAGCAGTCATAACTTTAAGTGGAGTATTAAAGTTCATTAAACCACCGTAAACATATGCTAATATATGTGACGATATAAACTATATTTTGTTCAATGTTGCTGTAATTATTAAGTAAGTAAGTAAGTAAGTAAGGTGCAAAACAATACAACACTTCCTGCACGTTGCTTAGCAACATTCTGTAATAATTATGTTACGCTCTGACATTTGCTTTCGCCGCTGTGTTTTCTAAACTTTACTTTCAGACAACTCAGAGGCAAATGAGGTAAAACTCAAGCGTTTGGAAAGGACAAAAGTTAGGTCATGTACTCTATTCAAAAAGGGAGTCCCAGAAGTCAGACAGGACCAGAGCAAGATCATGGCAAACAGAAATTATTTGGGACACCTATGTCTTTACCTGTGCCAGCCAATTTACCTGGTTCTTTGACACCTGTGGATGTGGACAAACTAAGGGCTAGACTAATCTCAGCAGTGCCCAGCCATCCCCAGCCAAACCCAGATGCTCTGGTGTTCCCTCGCAGGACCAAAGCTCAGGAGAGACAATGGGCGGCACAGAGACCAGCACAAGTTGAGATGTTGGTAAGAGAATACGAAGAACTGTGCATGTTTAACACATCAAGTAATGTATTTGTTGAACTATTTAGAAGAGCCTCTTAAAGACAAATGAGTTTCCAGTGACTAATCTTTGTGTATTAACATTTAATGAATTTAACTATGAACAAAAAAACTTGACAACCAATAAATCATTTAAAAGCTCATTAAATATTTGTAAAATGTTGCACTGTATCAGAACTACAGCAATAATGGTTTTAGAATTTGTGTCAGAAACAAACAATAAAACATGCAAAATCAATTAGGCTTTTGGTCTTAAAATATCTCTTTTCCCATTTTTTATATTGAAGGATTTTGTGCAGTTTTGTGCAGGCATATATTGTGTAGTGGTGTTACTGTCGTCAAATATTATGATTTAAACATCAACTGTTTTGTGACCTGTTTATAAAACATGAAATTGAGAAACATAACCACCATAGTAAATTCTGTGAAAGTTTAACTACTTGATCTGTGTTTTCTGTAGCCTTTTCTAAAGATACGCAATGAATACAAGTCACCAGACAACACCCAGAAGTTCAAATTCAGCCCTAAGATGCCCTTTCCCACTGATGTGACCCAATACATGCACCCCTCCTCGGAGAGAAGACCCTCCCAGCTGCAGCTACCAAGAATTCCTGACCACATCAAAGACCGACAGGTCTGACCACCTTTTTAAAAATTGACTGTTACTATATGAAAGGTGGAGTGGTATGTTTTTGCTTAATGCATTAGTCTATTTCTGGAGTAATAATTCTTTGTTTTATGTGATGATTTTAGATGCAGTTGACTCAGGGCACATTCAGTGACCCATCCCCTCCTAAAAGACCAAAGAGCTCGTCAAGACGCCTCGTTGTAGGGTCACCCCTGACCTACACCCCATCTCCACCGCTGCCTACTCCACTGCGGTTCAGCTCTGTGAAGGAAGTAATCCGAGCCAAAATTCACACCCCACCTGACATCATTCAGACCATCAGCAATAACCCTCACTTGCAATTCCTCTACCTGGTGTCAGCAGTACCTACATCATCCATCCAATATGACGCATACAACCTTAAGTAAGAAATATAATGTTTGCACGCCATATATCCAAGGACCATGTAGATATGTGTTTGAACCTACAAAATAGTGAGTTGTCAGATAAACCAAATAAAGTGCTTCAATTCATAAAGGTTAATTTCCACTTTTCACTTGCACGTCCAGTGTGCTTCAGATATCACAAATATTGGGTTATCCACTAACAGAATAGTTATATTTATATATAACACTGACAAATAAACATCAACTGTTGACTGGATCTTTGTGTGTAAAATCCAAATATTTCAACAGAATTGTGACATTTCGCAATATCGACAAGACAAACTATTTTACGGTCAGTTCTACTGCCGTTACACACTATCACGGAGAAGAGGTGGACTGTTTGCCCTTAGAACGCTGGGAGCAAGAATACAGATATCACCAACGGCTTCTGCGGATCCCCGTATTCACACTCTTTCGCAAGTGGAAGGCTTTTCGAGTGTGGCGTGCCAACGTGCGCTTCAAAAACATCAGCAAATGCAGGCGCTCCCTGCAAGAGCATCTCTTTATTCTCAATGAGGTTTGGCAAACCGTGTTGTATTCCTGTATTTAAATAGCTATAGAACAGTGCTTTTCAACCCCGGTCCACACCACTGTACATTTTGTATGTCTCTGTTATTTAATGTACATGATTCAAATCATCAGCTCATTAGCATAGATTAATTGACCAATCAGTGACACATGCAAAATATGAAGTACTGTTTGTTTAAAGGACCGCAGTAAAGCACAACTAATATAGAATATGGCTTTGAGGAAGACTAGGTACTCAGCTTGGTTCATTGTCCAACAGTTTGTAAACATAAAGAATGCAATTATTTCTGAAAACTATCAAATAGAAGCAGTCAGTATATTTGCAAAGTTCGTGCTTGAACATTGTGCAGAGCAGTGTTGTGTATAAAACTATGTCTGTATTTTAGTCTCTGCGCCCAGCACTGATCGACATTAGGGAGATGTGTTATCACATCTGTGACATGCCTCTATGCCGACTGGAGAAAGACCACACATACACACTCAGGGAGTTTCAGAGTGCACAGCACAAACAACTGGAGGAGGTGAGAGAGATACGTACAATCTGTTTGTGTGTGGTAATCCTGTAGGCTGTGCAGTGGGGTCATTTTTGTCATTTTGCTAATATGTTTCTAATTTTGATTGGTTGTGCTTACGGTATGTTTTTGTGCTCTAGGCGTCCTCTCGTCTAGAGAAGTTTAGGGAGCTGGTTATGGAATTGGCCAGAAATGCCTGTCGAAATGCTTTGAAAGAGTCTGGACACACACCTGACTACGAGGACAAAGAAACTGGTGATTCTATATACTGTATATTTTCAAACAAAAATCTATATCTAATATCGATATACTATCATATGAGTTATATGTTATATGAGTGTAGGTATGTGTGCTTTTATATGATGCAGTAGATGGTAACGAAGCAGTGCCATCATCTGGTTTGGGATTATTCTTTGAGGAGGCCCCTGAGAAGATGAGTTATACTGAGCAAGCCAACAAGCGATACCATTGCAAACGTCTTACTTGGTTAGTAAAAACAACCCAAAATACTAAGACAGTTGATAACACTGTATAATTTTTACCTGATTAGTGGTTAGCATTACTAATTAGCTGGGCTAATAATATAATGTATTAAATATTATATAATTATTATGGAAATTAGACTAATTATATTTGGCAATTTAGAGATTATTGCCATTGCCTTGTACAGTAACAGTGCTCACATGGGCGGTTAACACACCTTATTGTGTCAGTTTCAAAATCTACCCTACCAGCTGTTGTGAATTAAATGCACCTTTATGCTTTTGTCAGATGCTTTATTTTTATTTTTTTTATACACTTTATCAGTATGTTTGTTCCCTAGGAATTTGACACATGACCTGTGATGATGCTAACACAATGCTCAACCAATTAAGCTATAGGAACATAAAATAGATTAATAACATGAGAAATACATTTTTTTTAGGGATTGAATTTTAATGTGCTCCTCATAAAACACAGATGTATGGTGTCAGAGGACATGGAATAATGTACAAGATAAATGGAGTACTTTAGTTATTTTTTTTGTAGATAGACATATTCACTGTGAACTGTCCCTATTGCATCAAGATTTTTTAGAAAATCCATCATGGATAAAAAAAACTTATGAATCTGGAACAATGTGGGGTTGAGTAAACAAATGATGAAAGAGTTTCCTTTTTGATTAACTATTCTTTTAATTGGTTTTCTTATAGCTTAACCGTGGCTGCCACAGGCTATGGATTTGATAGCTTGAATGCACTGTAAATTGTTGTGAAAAAACATATATCAAATGCATAAATAAAAAACAAATATACCGAATCCATAAATGTTAATTTGTTAATTGAGGTTGACTATTTGATCTCCATAGTTTCATCAGGTTGGCTGATTATCTGATTGTGAACACCACACACATGCTTGTTATCAACTCGGTCAGTAAGCTACTGAGAGTGTTCCAAGAGCACATCACACACACACCTTCATGTGCACTCATCGAAAGCTGGGCTGGAAGTGAGACAAGCCATGATCTTAAGGCTAAGGTTAGCTTGCTTTTGAGTTTGCGTGATGCTGTGTTAAGCCATATTTGAGTTGTTTGGTGTGACAATGACACATTTGTTGCATTTTAGAGTTTAACTCAATATATTTGTGTTACAGGTCAATGTGGAGCAAAATGCAGATTCTCCTCACCAGCCGATGTTTATAACAGAGTTAATGCTGGATACACACTCCTTATCATACCAGCCATCTATTGATGACTTCCAGGTTTGTGTTTCTCTGTCTGTGTTTGTGTGTGTGTACAAATTCTGACTTCCTGTCAGAATCCCACTCCGCTGCTACTAATTGGTTGATATACTGGAGAGGCGGCTTCCTAATAGGTCTCTGTTCCTAAAGCCTACCCAGTACCTAACACTTACCATAATATAGAGAAGAGGATTCAGATTCTGCCAGGAAATTAGGCAAAACAACCTTGCATGTGCTGTGTGTATCTGACAAGTGTATGTACTTGTGTGTACATCAGGAGTGTGTAGCAGAAATTACCGGACAGTTTCAGGACACAGTTTTGTCTCTGAATACTTTGGTGAAAGACACCTACTTTGATGCTTTTACTCAACCCATTATAAACAAAAAGGTCAGACTGCTTCAACATACACATGATCCTTGATCCTTGGCCGATGTGAAAGTCAGATATTAACTGATGTTTGTGTGTGCCTGTGTGTGTGGTGTTTCAGGTAGAGCAGAAGACATGTGGGGACGGCCCTAGTCTTATGGAAATCCTAAAAGATGACAACTATCTACAGAACATCATTCTCAATATTAAGGTTAAATCAATTAGTAAATGGTTCTTATATACCGATGTTCTGGTTAAAACAATGTTGTATTGCCAAACAAGTTAAGAAGTTCAAACAGACCAATGA
This sequence comes from Botia kubotai, assembly GCA_036877585.1. Lineage (NCBI taxonomy): Eukaryota > Metazoa > Chordata > Actinopteri > Cypriniformes > Botiidae > Botia > Botia kubotai. Next base: position 49,025 of record JAZGTI010000475.1, on the reverse strand, counting down.
CCAACCTACAAATAGCTTACCAGTAATACCAGTAATTTTCTCTGCATTTTAATAAGGTAGAAGTATGATGATGCAGTTGATTAAAATTCAGTTATACAATTACACACATACAAATATGTTACTTGTTTTTTACTATAAAAATGTTTTTTCCCCTTTGTTAGCAATCTATCCAGGTTGCGTTTAATGCTGCAAATGTGTATGCTCGTACATTTGAGCCATTCAGACTGTTTTACAAAGAAAATGAAGACCTGGACCTGGAGGCTCTCAAAGGGCAGGAACATGGTACATGATCATCATCAATTATTATCAAATAAATGATTACTGCTTACTGTTTATGCTGTATGTATATATGTATGTTTTGCAGAGGTTGCATTTTTTGAAACCAGCCTGGATAAATATCATCGAGAGCATAATGAAGCTTTAGCCATTAAACAAAAAAGACCCCTGGGAATTCTGCAAGTGGATACTACACAACTGAAGCTTAAACTCATACCATCACCACTGCGTTGCCTAGAGGTGACACACTAACAGAACTACACACAAATGCAATTGATCATCTTATATATGCCACTCCACTGTGTTTTCTAGGGGTAGACACAAACGGGAAACATTTATTTTTAAATATTTAAACATTTATTGCTCTTACAAACGTACAAGAATTAAGTTCTTAATGAAGTTCTTGGTCATGTTTATTTTAAGTATCAACTTTGTCTCAGATTCTTCTACTACAAATTCTTAAGAGAAATTAAAAGACACAGTGAGACAATTTTTGATATACAGTATAGATATAGATTACTGTGCATAGTTTAGATAATTTAGTCTTGGAAAAATATTATGAGAAAGATTGTGAGTTCATATTTCTGACTTTTGATTGTTGACTTTGGTGTGTTGGCAAATCTGTACACACGTTGAGACACTGTTGTCCTCCAGGTCATTAATGACATCTTGCCCCGGCTGGCGAAGAGAAAAATGGATGACATGATTGCAGAGGTTCAGGATGCCCAGTTCAAACTGGACTTCATTCCCACGACAACCAATGAATTTGTCAACTCTCTCAACTTCCTGGAAGAGATTCAGAAGAGGGTGAGAATGAGACGAAAGCCATGACCCTTTAGAAAGTTTTGTATGCATTAATATTCTTGAGCATAATTCCTTGACTCTACTACGCATTGGAATGAGATGTTTTATGGTTGTTTGTTTATGTATTAATCTTTCACTCAAACTTTCAGATTGAGGTTCTGGAAGTGGAGACTGAGATTGTCTGTCAGATGTACAAGTTGATTGAGTGTTACTCTGTCCCCACCCCTCCTGAGAATTTTGCTGTCTACGCCACGTTGCTTCCGTGTGTAAATGCCATAAGGAACAGCATTGACAAAGCAGTGGGAGAGCGGGACTCAAATGTGGACAAATTTTGCCAACACCTCCAGAAAGACATCAACCAACTCAACCACAAAGTGCAAGAAGTGAAGAAGCAGGCAGAGGTGAAAAAGAAGAGAGAATTCAATTTTTGCCTCATATGAGAATATGCTGCATTCAAAATAAGAAATGGATCATGTACAGTCAGTCAGTTATCACAAAATAAACCCAGACAGAGTGATCAGGTTGTATTGACTGTACATTTTCATGCTTATTACATGACTACTCGCCACTAAAATTAAACATAACATACTGATTTTAGGTAAAATATTTTACTTGTTATTTTGTTGCATGCAATACTTAAGTAAAAATGCTGAAGTATATGGAATGAGCTGTCCGATAGTTCTCAATCCCCATTTGTGTGGTGATTATTGAGGAATATTTATCTGCGGAATGGTGCAATAGACCAATAAAAATGAGTGTTTCAGAGAGCTGTGCATGATAAAAGTGTTCCACTTGTATTTCCAGTTATAATTTACACTTATGTTCTAATATTTCCTGAACTTGGCTAATTAGATCAAATTATCTATACGTTTTGTTTTTTAGAACCATCAGCTCCTTGACATAAATGGAGAACGCTCTAATATACGGATGCTTCTAGGGGAAATTCAGATCTCCATTGATGAGCTGCAGACTCAGTCCTTGCAATATAAAACCTACCAGAAGAACTTTAAGGTCAGTGTGTCTCTCTGTCCACTAGAGAGCGCAGCCTGTCTGTTCTTTCTCTGCATTGTTCAGCACAAGGAAGATAAACATCACATTGTCCAGGATGCTTTTTTATGTGTTAAACTTGTGGAACCCTAGACCCACATGTAAAAAAAGTATTATATTGCAAAATACCGCAATACAATAAACTGCAAAAAAAATAGGTTATTGTAAACAATTACTGTTAGGCAGTTGTGTACAGTGCAAAATCAATTATGAAGAACAATCCTAAATTGTAAAATTTGTTTAATCTGCCTGTGTTTGTCCAGGTGGAGGTGACCAAATATGAAGCTCTAGAGGAACTGAGCGCTGAGATGAAGCTAAAGCAGTTACTGTGGGACTCTCTTGAAGAGTGGGAGAATCTAGAGAACAGCTGGAACCAGGTCATATTCAGGGGGCCATATTCTACACTTTTGAAACAGTTACAGCAGTTATTTGCACCCAAAATCAGTGACAAATGTGTATTATATAACTATTGTCCACCCTTTGTGAACCTTCTATAATACCTTATCAAACTTAAATCAAACTTTCTATATTTACATAAAGTTTTTTCCCAAAATACAAATACCATATACACATATACCAACATTGTAAAATAAACTTTGCTGCCTTCAAATTTTGTTTAATTAAATGTTTTTTTTACGTTTACATTTACATTTCAACTTGGCTTTACAGGTAACTTCAGCTTCATTATTAAATCGTGATCTTATAAATCGTAACTTATAAATAAGCAATTTTTCAACTATTTTTATAAGTTACAGCAACTTAACACCGGTCAGGATTAAAAATAGTAGGTTGAAATGACTTTCGAAAATTTAAGGCAGCAACGTTTTTTTTACAGTATAGTAACACGAAAGTGTTAACCACAACAGAAAGTATGACAACAAATATGTTTATAATTTAATAATAATTACTTCTATCTGTTCTTTAGCTATTATTATTTAGCAAATACTCCAATATACTATGTTTTAAAAAGCACTTAAAGATTTCCTAACTCAGGGATTAAGTATTGGAGATCACAGTCATTCTTATCATAAGTACGGCCTTAAACAAAAGCACTTTAGGCCAGATAGCTCCAAAAGAAAGTCTCTTGGCAAACGTTGTACCAGAAGCCATTGTGAATTAAAGTGTCCTCTAAATGTCAATGATCTCTTTGTTGCAGAATAAGTTTGATGAGTTGGACCCAGAATTGCTGAATAGGCAGGTGAACAAATTTGCCAAATATGTCAGCCAGCTGGAGAAAGGACTGCCACCAAACAACGTAGTGCCCTGTCTCAGAGAGAATGTGGAGAGCATGCGCGAAAAGGTACTGATGACATCATTGTTCTTCAAATATCATTCATTAGGTTGGAAACAGTGTCTGCTGTCTTCTGCCCTTGATTTGTGGACAACCACCGAAAACCCTTAAGAAAGTGCACCAAACGTGTGTGTATGAGTGTATGTGTTTGATATTCCGCAGTTGCCCGTGATCACAGACTTGCGTAACCCGTGTCTGAAAGCTCGTCATTGGGAAATGCTGGAGGCCATTGTAGAGGCCAGACTTCTGGAGGAACCTCTGACTCTCGCCTCTCTGCAAGAACTCAACATCTTCCACTTTGCCCCACAAATACAGGAGGTGAGAGAAAGACATTCAAAACTTAGTGAACTGCCTACCTGAACAGCATTATCATATGCATGTTCCAAATGTTCCAGAAGGGTGAAGATCTCTAGCTCACTAAGTTTTAAGTTCCAGCCTTAAAGGAAGGAATAAATTAAGTGAATGTTTGCCAGAAATTCTTCCTCCAAATATATGAATCATCTCATACTCTCAGGTGTCAGGACAAGCCTCAGGAGAAGCATCTCTGGAGAACATTCTAAAAAAGGTGATGATATTTTTTCGATGAAGAGAGATTTTTTCACAATATTCATGCATGCCTCTATATTGAGCCTCATTCACACACATATTTTTGATAGATTGAGGAATCATGGAAGACGACAGAGTTTGTGGTGCTGCCTCACAGGGACTCTAAGGACGTGTTTATCCTCGGGGGCACTGATGATATTCAGGTGGAGTGTTTAGGAAGCATTGCTCACTAGTGATGTCTGATTCGTAAACCGATCAGTTTTTTGAGTCAGATCTATTTAATGAAATGCTTGAACCAGTTCTGATGTATGTTTGATAAGCACATACAAAACTTTTCAGCCAGTTTTTTTGTGTCTGATTGATTTGTTTTTGAGTGAATCAGTTCTTCGAAACAAACTTCTTAAATGAGACAGATTCATGAATATGAGGTGCCCTGTTTATTGACCTGTTCTTTTAATGTATAGTTTACTTTAAAAATGGCATTTTTTAAATTTCATAGGCTTGGCAGAATATTTGCTTTTATTATAAGTTATTTACTTTTTAATGATCTTGTTTTGTAGTTTTAAATCAGTAAAAAAATTGCTATGGACAGTTATATTGACAGTGTGTGTTTCTGTTTTAATATATTAATTTGTAAGGCGTATCTTTAAATTTTTCATGTTTAGTTATTTACCTATTTGTGCATTGTAATGTTTGTATTCTGTTTGTCTAAATGTGATTGTATTTGTAGGTGCTTCTCGACGACAGTATAGTCAATGTTGCCACGGTTGCGTCATCTCGTTATGCAGGTCCCATTAAAGCCAGAGTAGACAAGTGGCAGAGACAGCTTTCCCTCTTCAGCCAGACCTTGGTAATCAAATCAGATAATAAAGTACAAATCCAGGCATTATGCTCTTTATAAATATCCTATATATCTCATACATTCTTTTATACTGTTTCTAGGATGAGTGGTTGACATGTCAGAGAAACTGGCTTTATCTGGAGAGTATCTTCAGTGCTCCTGACATCCAAAGGCAGTTGCCTGCTGAGTCCAAGATGTTCCTACAGGTGGACAAGTCCTGGAAAGAGATCATGAGGAAAGTCAACCGTCTGCCCAATTCTCTGCGTGCTGCCACACAACCAGGTCTGACAGAATTGTTCAGGAAACAAATTAAAAGCCCCATTGGTTAAATTTCACCTTCAGATCTGCACAGAGGTGGAATGTATAGAATAATTGCAATGTATAAAATAAAACAATGATTCTTGTCCAGTCCCAAAAAGAGGTTTGGTCGCAACATGGTGCATGATTAAAATATAAAATTATAGGTAAATACAATGAAAAACCTAATAAGTTAGAAATAACTTTGCCTCCTCAGGGCTTCTGGATATTTTCCAGAGTAATAATGCACTGCTGGAGCAGGTTCAGAAATGCCTGGAGGCTTACTTGGAGTCTAAAAGAGTGGTCTTCCCAAGGTACCTGTACTTCACACACACACACACACACACACACAGTGTTTCATCAATATTCAGATTTTTCTTGATAGGGTTCCATGACTTGACACCCTCATGTTCTTCGGATGGCTTAGGTTCTACTTCCTGTCTAATGATGAACTGTTGGAGATTCTGGCTCAGACACGGAACCCTCAGGCTGTGCAGCCTCATCTAAGGAAGTGTTTTGATGCTATATCCCAGCTGGAGTTTGGCCAGCTGCCCCCTGCTACGCCCGGAGGGGGCGAGACGGGCAAACAGTACACTAATGACATCTTAGCTATGGTGTCACCAGAGGGTGAAAAGGTTAAATTTTTCTTTCCTTAGCTTCTCAACTTTTATGTCTTTGCTTAAAAAATGTTAGGTGATAATACATATCTGCCTTGTCATTAATATTTATTTTATTACAGCCATGAAACACTAAACATTGTTATATTTATTATTAAAAGTGCCGACACTGTTATGAGTGTGCTCTGTACACAGAGTAATGACTTGAACTATTTTGTTGATTTTTAATGTAGAATATTGTTATGGAGACAAAACAGTCAAAAACATTTTCAAAACACAAATAACAACAATCGTATAAAAGAATCAAATTACAATCATCAATACAAATATTTGGGTCTAACTGAACTGAAATTTCTATGAACTTGTAAAACCAATATAGAACATAAGTCAATCTGTGTCAGATTCTGAATCTGAAATATCAAGTGAGGTCACAGATAAGAAAATGCCAAATTTCACTTGTCACGTGAGGATAGTAATGAGTGACAGGACGAGCGTCACCGACACACAGTTCACAGCACGATCAGGAATTGAAAGTGAAAGTTAAAAGCGAGCACGCATTTGTGGTATTGAAATCGCATATTGAAATGCGATTTCAATACCACACATATTGATAGTGGCTCCCCGATGCCTGAAAATTACATACAACACGATTACCCAACCAAATTTATGAGAGAATGCAAAAGCATTGCAATATATTTTCCCCCCTTATAAGATAGCCTGGTGGGCAGGGCAGAAATACATTTTGATAGCCCAACTGGATGGCACAATGACCCCGGAACGTCGGGCTAGCGATTTTGCGAGCCCTGTTAATGGTTTAGAAGATAAAAGAGGATAGTGTCTGAATGATGTGTCTGTACTGTAGGTAGCACTGGGGAAGGGGCTGAAGGCTCGTGGAAATGTAGAGGACTGGCTTGGGAAGGTGGAGGAGGCCATGTTCTCTTCTCTCAGAAGACTCAGTAAGGGTGCCATTGCCGACTACCAAAGCAAACCCAGGGTGGAGTGGGTAGTGGCTGGGCACCCCTCACAGGTGCGTGTCTGTCTGGGCAAGATTGTGTGTATGTCTGTGTGTGGGTGTGCTCGCTGCTAACCTTTCCTTTGTCCTTTCTGTAGGTGGTATTAACCATCTCTCAGCTGATGTGGTGCAGGGACATGGACAACTGCCTAGAAGGAGATCATGACCACCTTCAGGCACTACAACAGTTTGAGCTCACAAACTTTGAGGTGACATTTGTCAACAAAAATAGCTTCCATAGACAATATTGTGAATATTAGTATGATGTTTTTACATTACTAGCTTAACCAGCAGAAGTTCCATGATCACACTAGTTCATACAGAAGGATCATGTTGTTTGGCCACCTTCCCAAGCTACTTTTTGCTGATAAAAACCTTGGCAATTTTAGTCCAGCTACAAGCATCAAACCAGCATGAATCAGTCTGATCTTTCCAGCACAATATCTGTCTGTATTTGTTTGTGTGTAAACAGAGACTAAATGATCTGGCTGCTCTGGTTCGTGGAAATTTGCCCAGTCTTCATCGAAACATCATCACAGCTTTGATCACCATAGACGTTCATGCCAGAGACATCGTAACAGAGCTTGTCAAAGAGAAAGTTGAGTTATTTCCTTCCTTATTACTGCTTTTCTAAAATGAGGCCTGTTTGTAACAGATCATGTAAATGCCTGTTATCTCTGATAGTTTAAGTGTCTGTATGTGTGTTTGTAGGTGGACTCCAGTGATAATTTTGAGTGGCAGAGGCAGTTGCGGTATTACTGGGATGTGGATTTGGATAACTGTATGGCTCGGATGGCTTTGTCCCAGTACATCTATGGATATGAGTATTTGGGGGCGTGTCCTCGTCTGGTGATCACCCCTCTGACGGTACAGCCCTCTAAACTTATATTTGACTGAGGGCTTTATCTCTCCTCTTACCTAAATAAAATCTTGTGTTAACTTCACCTTCAAATGGGGTCAGAAGCTCACTTTTTAATTATGGAGCAAAATTTGCACCTTGAAATTGATTTTAAGTGACCTTTAGGAGGTCATATATTTTCTAACTATTTAAAAACACATAGTATGTTATGTAGTTATGTCAAATACTTAATTGAGTTAAAATAAGTTCTATATCAGATCAATATAATACATTTAGTATAACATAATATACCATAACACAAAAAGTGCTCTACTAGAGTACATTTTAAATAGTATGTTTAGATCTTTTTAAAGTGGTGTCTGTGAGTTATTAGTAACATGTTTCTGCTTACAGTGTTTTTGCTGATAATCTGTACAGTATATCTGTACAGATTATCAGCGGTACAGTGTATCTGATTGGTTCTTTTATGTGCAGGACCGTTGTTACCTCTGCCTGATGGGGGCACTACAACTGGATTTGGGAGGAGCTCCTGCTGGTCCAGCAGGCACAGGCAAGACTGAGACCACCAAAGACCTGGCCAAAGCTCTGGCAATCCAGTGTGTGGTCTTTAACTGCTCAGATGGACTTGACTATAAGGTGCTCATCTATTGCTCACCCTATCTAATTCCTAATGTGCTTACCTATCAGTTTTCTTTGTACTTGAAGTCTTTAGACAACCAATGTCACATAAAGAGTGAAATTATTATGTCTACACTAGGAGGCAGCACAGTTCCAGCTCAATACTCTTTACATACCCAGTGTAAAATCTATCCCAGAGTTTTACCCAGCAAGCTGTGCTTATTTATGGCCAGCGTTAGTGTTTGATGTGATATATCATATATGAATGTCGACAAAGCCTTAAACACTGTCTGAGCAACAGTCAGTGTCCAATATTTGTTGTATTTATTCTGTGTGTGACACACTTATGCTTTGGGGGCTGATACAACCTCTTACACATACATTATTTTGCCATCAGTAAAATATTCACATCTGCTAATTGTAGGTTGGTCCTCTCCCTAGTGGTCTGTAATAGGTTTAATTAAATATATAAGGTCATGTGGAAATGACATCTTGTGGATTAAATCAGTTATGAGTTTTTCAATGCCCATGCTAATATCTGAGAGTTTATAATCATTTCATCATAGCAAATCAGATGCACAGAATAGTGAGAAATAGAGAGGAATTTGGTGAACATTTAACACAATATTTACTTTATTTACTGCAAAAATATTAGTCTAAGTGAACTGTAAAGAAATTAAAAGGTGATAAAAATTATGAAAACTTATATTTAGAGTCAGTTATCATATCTGTCTATCACTATTAGCCATCAACCCTTTGTGGTAAATCTGCAGGACATAAAAATGCATAAAAATGATAATACTTAAAACTAAGACAGTTGCATGAGACAGTTTAGGTGTTGTGCGTCACCATGTGTTTGATCTGAAAAGCTTTAGGTTTTCTAAAATATTCACAATGTTCCAATGTTGTACCAAATATGTATTTTTATATATTATTATGTTATATTTGTATATCTGTGTTCTATAGTATGTAGACTACTATATTTTTGAACTATCTACAAGCGTACAGTAAACATTACTACTGTATATGTTTAGATGATGGGGACATTCTTCAGCGGTTTAGCTCAGTCGGGTGCCTGGTGCTGCTTTGATGAGTTTAACCGCATCAACATTGAAGTGCTGTCCGTCATCGCTCAACAACTCATCACCATCAGAAACGCCAAAGCAGCCAAGGTAACACGCACATGCATGCATATGCTATTTCATGCACACAAAAACAAAACATGCATTGCATGCAACTGCATTACAAAGTGTGTGTTGTGTTTGCATGCTACAGTTGCCTCGATTCATGTTTGAGGGAAGAGAGATAAAATTGGTGATGACGTGCGCCGCTTTCATCACTATGAACCCGGGTTACGCAGGCAGGACTGAACTCCCTGACAACCTGAAAGCCCTTTTCCGACCCATAGCCATGATGGTCCCCAACTACGCACTTATAGCTGAGGTGTGTGATTAAACCCCTCCGTCTGATCCTGGTAATGATGATAAACCACGGTGGGTGAGAGGTGGAGAGGTCAGCATGGAAAGAGATGGTGCTGCAGCGTGGAGAGAGCACACATCAGGTGCTGCCCACCTGATGTGCGCTCTCATTAAAAGCTTTTGTCTGTTCACCTGTGTGTGTGCTACTATGAAAACCTGCTGTGCTCCCACTGTGTTGTTCTGGGTCTAAAATAGAAGAATTTTAGGTCACATAACATAGTAAAAAGTTTCTCAGTATTCCAGACTGGGATGATTTATCTGATATTCCAGGTAGTACAACAGGTGCCTCAACCTAATGAACACATTTTATGTCCACTCAAATGTTATCCAATAGTTTTTCCAAAACATGTGCCTGCAATTCAGCTTTACCTTCTGCATTGTGGTTTGTCTTTTAATGTGTAATTTTTCAGGATTGTTAAACTGTAAGCAAATAAACAGTACGAACTGTAGATGTACTTTTACAGGCCTATTACAGGCTTAAAACCTGCTTGTAAACGTATGACTTTAGCCTAGCTGACAACAACAAACAAGCCTGTGCTCATATCTTTTAAAAAAAGTCTGGGTACATGCATCCACTAGGTTGCATGCAGTTCCAGTAATTGTATAATTGTATAATTGTATATTAATTGTCGTATATATCCATTAATTCCTTCCAACTGTTTAACTGGCCCCTGATGGAGAATGCAATGCAGCCTGGCTAGTAGCCCTCAAATAATTTAAGTCTGAAACCCATATCACAGCTTTGAAGCACAGCCACTCTCTTTGTTTCTCACTCTAGGTGATCCTATATTCAGAGGGCTTTGAGTCTAGTAAGACTCTGGCGAGGAAGATGACACAGATGTACAAGCTGTGCAGTGAACAACTCTCCCAGCAGGATCACTATGACTTTGGCATGAGAGCTGTCAAATCCGTGCTGGTCATGGCAGGGTGAGGCACTCATGGTTTATTTCTTCTCTGTTGATACAGCACAAACCGCTCTGGCAATCTTGATAGTCTCATCCTCAGATGGCACATGCACAGGTTGTGGTTGTACAATGCACAAGACGTTTTGCTATAAGTCAACAGTCTCCCTTCTACAGTCTTCTTCTTAAGATTTTTGTTCTAGGCTGCTTGCGTTTTCATTGTCTTAGCGTTTGTCCATGAATAATTTGCTAATACTCAATCACTGTCTTGAACGAGGCAGTTAGGGATGCCCGTGGCATAAACGGCAATAAAATATAGCTGCCTAGGAAACCTCTTGAGCAGATGATTTAGGCCCATTTGGCAGAGGCATTGTGGCCAACAATAGAGTCTTGATTAGCGCTGGTCTCAGAACAGCGGCTGTACAGCTGGATGCCGCCTGTATTTACTTACACAGTGAATTGTGTGTGTGTGTTGTGGGGTCTTATACTTTATTACTTATACTTTATTAGTGCAGTATATTTTTACATGCAGTATAAATTCTTTTTTAATGGTGTCCTATTATGTCAGTGTTTGATGCAGAAGGTCTATGAATCAGTGTAAGGTTGACTATTTACAAGGAGATAGGAACAACAATAGGTATGTAGGGTATGTATTATAGGGTAGGAACAACAGTAGGTATGTGCATTTAGAAGAAAGAAGGGAATGTATGTTTCCTGTAGGCGTTCCTGTGGCTGAACTGCTAGAGTATGGCACTAACAACGCCAAGGTCGTGGGTTCGATTCCTAGTAAATTCACATACTGATAAAATGGAAAGTCTGTAAATTGCATGAAATTAAAATGTGAGCTTGAGAGTAGTTGAAGAAGTCATATTCTGTCATATACAGATAGAGGTAAGTCTATTTAAACAGATGGTATTCTGATTTACACAAGACTACTTAGTGGTGCTCACTAAGGCTCAAATTGTTTGGTTTATTGAGTTAATCTACAGTATTACTCATCTAGGAAATCTGATGTAGGATTTCCGCTTGGCAGGCAAAAAACAATTAACCTTACATTGATTGATGTGTCTAATGTAGCAGAAACTTGGGAATTGTCTGTTTTACCTTAGGCCACTAAGCAACCTTATACTGTACAGGGCTCGCAAAATCGATAGCCCGATGTCCCAGGGCTATTGTGTCATCCAGTCTGGCTACCAAAATGTATTTCCGCTACCAGCCCTGCTATAGCAAGCACATAGCAATGCCCTAGCAACTACCCAAAGCACCATATTAACACTTCCCACATATTCTTTGGATATTTGTTTTTGCCACCCTAGAAATTTCTTTTTTGCTTAAAGATTCAAGATTCCAACTGCTTGAAATGATATGTGACATACAGAAATAGCTATAGACAAGAGTTCCATATTGCAGCTTTAAGAAAATATAAGTAGTTTGATTTGTGACAAGCATGTGATCTATCAGAGGCTGTTATCAGTTGGGTAATTACCTGCGTATGTATGTCTGTTCAAGTTTACATTTCCTTTTTATGTATTTTCAGTTCATTAAAAAGGGAAAACCCTCACCTGAGTGAAGATGTTGTGCTGATCAGAGCCCTGCGAGACTCAAACCTGCCAAAGTTCCTCAAAGATGATGCAGTGCTTTTCAGGTGACCATTAGTTATGTTAACAATGTTACACACTAAAGAATTTTTTTATACGGATATAAAGTAATCTCTGCCATATAGTATGAATATGTACATAACAGTGGATGCATGAAGAAAGTTTTTATACAGTATATATAATATACTATAGTATATTATAATACTTACTTTTTAAAAATGTACCTATTTATACCTATTTTGTCAGTGATTAGATCTTTTCCTAGTAAGTAGTGCAGTCTGTATGTAGTATGTAGTTTATGTATGTATGTATGTAGTTTAAAATCACTTGAACTAAGTATTATAAGTTTAAATTCCTTAAAAAATTACATTTACAAAAATCATTTAATACATTTCATACAGAAACAGTCAATTTAAAACATATCCCATTAACATTTGCCATGAATGGCGCACCTTTATGTATTTGTTTATACCTTCTCCTTTCTCATCCCTTAGTGGGATACTGTCAGATCTCTTCCCTGGTGTCACCATCCCAGAACATGACTATGGCATCCTGCAGTCCACTATTCACTCGTCCCTGTGCCAGCGCTCCCTCCAGCCCCTCCCGAGCATCATCAGTAAGGTCATCCAGCTTTATGAGACCATGCTGGTCCGTCACGGGGTCATGCTCGTTGGGCCCACCGGGGGTGGCAAGACTGTTGTCTACCGTGTACTGGCGGACACTTTGGATACCCTGTATCATGCAGGCCACCACAACTCCTTCTACCGCCCTGTCAAGACCTATGTGCTCAACCCGAAATCAGTGAGCATGGGCGAGCTTTATGGGGAGGTGAACCCTCTGACCCTGGAATGGCGGGATGGTTTGATGGCACTGTGTGTGCGAGGGGCTGTGCAAGACTTCAGCGATGACCACAAATGGGTAATCAGTGATGGTCCGGTGGATGCGTTGTGGATCGAGAACATGAACACGGTGCTGGATGATAATAAAATGCTTTGCTTGGCCAATAGTGAGAGGATTAAACTCACAACTTCTATACACATGGTGTTTGAGGTAAGGAACACGCACACCCGTCCTCTCTTTATTAAATTCTGCATGTGCTTCTTGTTTAATTAAATGCTTGTCACGCATGCTTGGATGTGTCTGTCTCAATCAGGTGCAGGACCTTGCTGTGGCCTCTCCTGCCACTGTGAGCCGCTGCGGGATGGTGTTCATTGACCCAGAGGAGCTGAAGTGGATGCCGTATGTTCAGACATGGCTTGCGGGCCTCACTGACAAGGTGAAGCCTTTAAACCTTTTGGGATTCCTATGGGACTCAATAATGCAGAATGTTAACAGCTGAAGCATTAAGAAGAGTCTTAATCAATAGTTTTATAGGCAGACATTAAAGAAAAGCACCACCCATATGCTTAGTGCGGTTGGCTATTGAATAACTTTCAGTTTAGTGTTTTGACCTATAGAGTTGTTGCCATATGAGAAATATGTGCGTTGTGTGTGTTTAGGTCACAGAGCCCATACGTCTATATTTAATGGAGCTATTCGAACGATATGTGGAGAAGGGTCTGCAGTTCGTATCAAAACGCTGTGTGCAGGCCATCGCCCAGGTGGACATCAGTAAAGTCACAACCCTCTGCTGTCTATTGGAAGCACTGCTGTTCAGCAACGGATCCCCTAACCTCAAAATGGTATAATGGCACTTGACACCAAATGGATTAGTCACATTTTTCATAACATGTTTACTTGTAATAATTTAGTAAAGAAACCACCATAAGGCTCAGTGTTTCTCACACTCTGTGAGTGTAATTATGAGTGGAGGGACCTTTAGATATAAAATGTAATTTATTAGGTTTGTTTAACACATGTGAAAACTTTACAGCATTCACAGTATGTGCACAAACAGTGTGACACAGACACTTCAGCTCTGTAGGCTATTTTTGCTGTGCATTATAAGAAATATGTTCAAAAGGCAATCTAAACAAAACAAAAACAAGATCTTTTGCCACATAGAATTGTGATTTTACATCACTATAATGCAAACACACTTCTCTGTGTTTCTTCTCTGAATCTGCTGTACTGGTCATTATATCTTCACCCTCGTTTCCTCATTGACACAAGCTACATTTCGATAAGGTGCTGGTGAGAAAAGAGGAGCTGTGAGGATTCAAAAAGGAGCCACAGGTTGAGTTCCAAGAATCCAAACTCTGGCACAGTTCAGAACATTCAGAATCTGCCGCACTGCAGCACACTCTATATAGTGTGATAAATACAGTGCTGTTTTATTTGTTGTGTTTTAAATTATATTAGTATATGAGATTTACAAAATTGCATTCTAAAATATGATTGGAAGAGCTGCATGTAAACTGTCGATAAATGCACACTGTGATCGTACATTTAGTATTAATCATCCAAGATGCTACTTTGCTTGCCAACTGTATACACACTATGGTTAGGATGAATTACATTACTTGGAGAAAGATATGTTTATCATATTGCTGTTACCGCTGTTTCATAAAAGCACTCGAAGACATGGGTTATTACAATAATAACTTTACAAACGGGTTTCACAACACAGATTTTTCAACACAGATTTTCAACACAGTGTATTGTAGTAGCTTAATGCTTAAACCTGTTTTGTTCTGTTTTAATTGTATGCGTGTGCTTCCTTTTTTAATGCATTTGCAGGAGTCTAGTAAGCTAAACAGTGTATTATGTCAGACATTTGTGTTCTGCTACTTGTGGGCGGTGGGAGGAAATTTGGTTGACAGCCACTGGGACACATTCGACACCTTCATTAGACAGCAATTTGAAGACAACAGCGCTGCAAAGGTACATTTTATTTACACAGCATAAGCCCTGACCTCACACCACTTATACAAACTCAGAATACATTGGTACGCATGCGATTTTTACTAGTAAAATACTGTTATAGGATGTATGAACAAGACCTTTTAAAAATGACTAGTAAATTATTTCTGGCAGTCCTGGCAATTTACCAGTAAGAAAAGTTGCAATACAAGAAAAGTAACAATTATCAATAGGATAATTGCATAAAAAATCAGCATAAAAACAAAAATACAGATTGTATACGTTTGTCAAAATCAAACCTCATCATGTTTTAAACAACATAACATCACAGAGTTTACCTGTGTTTTGCTACTGATCTTCGAACGTTGTCTTACCTGTAAAAAGATGGAATGTCACTGCATATGTGAACGGTTTTATAATATTTTGTATAATATTCTTGATAATATTTGTGTGAGGAATATCATATTATGTTTACAAAAATGAGATAACACATAATGTAATGCCACGCCTAGCATGGCCAGGCCAAACAGGCCTTGCAAAGTGTTGCCAGTTCTACTGCCTTACCGAGCATTTCTATTGTCTTGTTGATTACTATGTGTTTAATTTATTGCCTGCTTCTCTGGACTTTTGGATTACCCTTTTGCTTGTTTGCCGGTTGGACTGTTTTCTGTGATGTTGACTACTTTGCCTGTGACCTGGACTCTGATTTCTGTCTCACGATTTAGATTGTTAAACTGATTTTCCATTAAACTTCTGCAAATGGATTCTAACACAGCATCAGCCTCACCCTAATTATACATATTACATCCAGAAGCATTCTGTTGCTGTTCACAGTTATCAAGGACTATTTTTTTCCAGCATAAGGAAGGCTTTAAATGATTTTACCTAATAAAAGTTGCATTGACATATTTTTTGGCTTTAATATTGGTATTGTGTGATAACCGTTTTATTAAAGAAATAAGGCACTGGACACTAGTGCTGTATCGTGAATAAGACTTATTCACGATATAGCACAGCCTCTTGTCATTAATACATTTATTTATTTAGCAGACACTTTTTTCCAAAACTTACATAAACATAATGCTTACATAGCTTACATAGACATATCCCTGTCTGTTTTTCTTGCCATATTTTCCAGTAAATATTAAGACAGACAGCAATGCAACGACAATATGAAGGATTTGGAGGAATCCTTTTTGGGTCTTTACATATTTACCTCCCAATACATTTTATATAACTAGAAATGTCCTGAATTATTTATTTAGGCCTATCATATGTATTTTCAATGGCCATAAACTCCTGTCAGGTAACCGAGTCATGATTGCATGGAACATTAAAGTTACTGCGGATCCCCTCTGGGCTGTGACCATTTAAAAAGCACATTAACTTATAGTAGAGGTCATCTTCATATATATATTTCATAAAGATAGCTGTGTTTTTTCATTATTCTCTATCAGATCCAAGCCCCTCCTGTATCTCTTGCGTTTATAAATGTATCCTGTGGAATATTTCATGAGGGAGAGATTGAAGAAAAACAATATGTTCCAGGCATTTGTATAAGGATGAGGGTGCAGTGTTTATTTTAGAAGGTCAGAATGCAGCAAAGAGTGTTGTTATTAGAATTCCACGGAGCGAATCAAAAGAAGCCAGGGGTGGAGAGCAGAAGAAAAAGAGATGATGAATTTGGGTAGAAGAGGGGTGCTAGAACCTCTTGTAGAGGGAGTACAGCATGTTTCTTTATTTGTTTCTGACAAATCTATATTTGGAGACCATATCTAGAGGCTCCTTTGCTTTAGGGACAACTTAGGAACCATCTATAACAGCTTTAAAAATGCCTATAAACACCCTAGCAACCACCTATGACACTGGCTAGTTTTTGCACTTCTCACATGTTATTCACATAAAAAATTATGTTTGTTATATACACTGTATAGTTGTCAAGCTATCATTGCAAAACTGGGCATGTAATAATAAATGTTCAACTGAATCATTTTTGTGGCACTGATACTGTAGGGTTTGTCTGTTTTAAAATGTATGTTTGTGCTGTTTTGTTTCTTGTTCTTGACATGAACAGTCAGGAAAACAAATGCACAGCCCACAGTGAGGCTACAAGGCACGTAAATCTTTTTGCCCATTTTTAACAGACTCCAATACAAGACAGAAGTCTAACCTGGTGTAACATACCTTGACGCAGCATACTTGAATATACACAACTTTAATATACACTACTTTTGTGTTTAGAGTAAGAAAGAAACTCAAATGGGTTTGGAATGACAAGTTAATTTTGGGAGGACTTTTGGGAGGCTACATTTATTTATTTTTCTTTCCTTATTCCTATTCTCTCTCCCTTTCTCTTTCTCTTTCTCTCCCAGTTACCCAGCGGATTCGATTTGTGGAGTGTGTATATGAACTTTGACACTAGTCACTTGGAGCCATGGGAGAAGATTATTCCCTCCTTTGGTTACCACAGTGAGATCCCCTTCTTTGAAATGTTGGTACCCACCACAGATACAGTGAGATATGGATACTTGATGGAAAAACTGCTCTCTGTCAATCACTCTGTCCTCTTCACTGGCATCACTGGAGTGGGAAAGGTAAGACAGGCCTGAGTTTATTGGGAAGTGTCTGTGAGGCAGCAAATGGCATTTGTTGTAGTGTTAGCCAACAGAAATTGCTTAAACAAGGCTTGTTGTGTGTTTTAGTCTGTGGTAGCGCGGGCGTTGTTGAACAGCGTGCAGGATAAAGCAGGTTATGTCCCTGTTTACATCAACTTCTCAGCCCAAACCTCATCAGCCAGAACCCAGGAAATCATTGAGTCAAAGTTGGAGAAGAAAAGGAAGAATATATTGGGTAAGGGACAGACCTACAATACTCAGACTCATGCACAAAGCAGAAAATGGAGTTTTGATATTATTAGGGTGCGTGTGTACATTCTCATTATCAGTATGTTCATGTGTTTTCAGGTGCTCCTGCTAATAAAAAGATTGTGGTGTTTGTGGATGATCTTAACATGCCAAAGCTGGACAGTTATGGCTCTCAGCCACCTATAGAGCTCCTGAGACAGTTCCAGGATTTCCATGGCTTTTATGACAGAGAAAAGTTCTTTTGGAAGGAGATACATGTAAGAATATTCAAACACATTCAAAATTGAACCATGATAAATTTCTTTGCCCAAAATACAGAAAGCCCGGGAGGGATTTATCCCGGTTTTAACCTGTTTAAAATAGCCTGGGTGGGTTTGGGAATCGTATATGGAGAAGGGGCTATTAAAGGAATTTTTGGAATCTGAACTGGAATCAATACATTTATTATGATTTCCAACCTTAATCCGACCAACTGCTGTAAGATCGTTAGTCTTATTAGTCTAGAGCGCTAGACTAATTACTCAGAGGCTGTAATCCAGTCCTTTAGTTGTTTTAAAAGAAAAACATTTTCTTAATCTTTGCCTCACTGTCTTTCTCTGTGGGCATAAAAAATGTATGGTTATCATATCCTAAGTGGAACTAATACTTGATGTTTGAAGCTGATGCTCTTATTTCATGCTGTCACACCTCAGTAATAGTGAAAAATTATGTATATATTGTATATGTATTATGTATATATGTTAAAACATACCCCCATAAGGTAAAACAAGTACAATTATCCGATTTGGCAAGGTTACAGAGAAATATGATGATCTGAGTGTAGTCAATACCCATCAATGTCAAATATGAGTTAGGATAAAATAAAAGATGAAAATATGACAAGAGGGCAGAATTCGCTGAAGTTAAAAGAATGATTTGGTCTTGTAAAGTGAGTTTTTGCCCTTGAGGAAATTAATCTGGTTTAGTGTAGCTCTTTGGTGGCCGAATATGACACAGCTTTGACTTTGACACAGCAACTTTTTCTGAATGATTTTTCTGTCGTTTGAAGAGTAATTGGTAATTACGTTTTCCAGCTGTCATGACTGCTCTCATTTTAATTTGGGTATTAATCAATAATACATTAATTTCCTCCAGCAAAGGTTTGATGGGAATGGTAAAAGTGTCAGAATGTGTAATTTATATCATGTGGTTATTTTTCTCTTATGCACTAATTTCACTTCTGTATTTCTCCAACCCAAAGGATATGACCATAGCCGCAGCCTGTGCGCCCCCTGGTGGAGGCCGTAACCCTGTGACTCCTCGTTTCATACGACACTTTAGCATGCTATGCCTTCCGACACCCTCGGAGCACAGCCTCAAACAGATCTTTAAGGTAAAACATAAGGCTGCACTCATGCTCAATAAACATACAGTTTAAGCTTTTGTTTGGTTTTAGAATTATGTTGCAGTATAGAGTTAGAGACTGAGCTGTCCATGGCTCTGAACTCACAGCCAGAGAGCTGCAGCTGTCCAAGGTCCTGAACATACAGCCTGAAGCTGTGTTTATATTTTTAGTTTGGCACTGTTGCGTGATCCTCCCCAAACTGCTTTCACAGCTCACTATCTAAATTTGACTTTCTAAACAAAAACAACTTGCAACACACATTTTGGTGCTTTGACATTATTTGGAGTAAGTATGCTAGTTCTGCAGCCAACCTGGTGTCACTTTGCACGCACACTCAGACACTCATGTATAAACTTGACTAACCCTAACCTTGCTATTGTTTAACTTGGTTAAACAATGTTAATAACAAAAAAATCCCAAACTCTACACCCTGACTTCTGTTCTTGTGTGTTTATTTGTGGTTATGTTCGCAGGCAATTTTGGGGGGGTTTCTTACAGAATTTTCCACAGCAGTAAAGCAAGCAGCAGACAGCATTGTGGACGCTGCTGTTGAGATCTACCATCGCATGAGCGTAGACCTGCTGCCCACACCGGCCAAATCTCACTATGTTTTCAATCTTAGAGACCTCTCCAAATGTGTGCAGGGTAGGAGATAAAGAAACACACACACAAACAAGAATACACACCTACAGACGTTACAAACATGAACATTCACGAATTAGCAAATATTGTCATTCATGTATTGCAAACAACCCGAAAAACAAAAAATAAACAATTGCAAATTGTTTTACAAAAAAACCTGCAGAAAAGTACAACACACAGCCACGTTTGATCTAGAACATCTGTTGTGTTTAAATACACCAAAGAGCTTCTTTTGTCTCAGAGCTCTCAAGTGGCCAATAAAAATGCTCATTATTTAAAAGGCACCTTGGGTGCCGTTAAAATGCTCTTCTAAGGTTCAGGACTGTTACAGGTGAGAAATTGCAGATGGCGTGTCTCTGCGGCGTTACTGTCAGTGTAAGCTAAATCTCAACAGTACAGCCCTTCATCTGATTATGATTTATTTGTGTTTAAAGGTCATAGACAACTTTATCTGTCACTGTTCATTAACTGTAGACATTAAACTGTTTATGCCTGGGGTTTTACATCAAAACAACAATTTTTTTCACCATTTTTGCTTTAAAAAAGGTGAAGGAGTATTTATATTAATGTTCTGCTTATGCATGCATGTGCATGTGTGGTGTGTGTGTGTGTGTGTGTGTGTGTGTGTGCAGGTATGTTGCAGTGTGAGTCAACCACGGTCAGAGATCAGATGCAGATCTTTCGTTTGTTTTGTCACGAGTGTCAGCGCGTCTTCCACGATCGGCTCATCAACAACGAGGACAAGACTTACTTCAACACCATCATCTCTGAGATGGCCAGTAAGCAGCAGCCTCTCAAATCTTTGTCACTGCTAGTCTCCATATAAGGGCAAAACCAAATGAATGTAAATTCAAGTTATAATGGCAGATTTGTCAAATCTACCACATAACAGTGGATCTTTTAAACATTAAGCCATTGTGTAAATCTTTTAAACATTATAAAACTTAAAAGTGTTGAACAGAGGCAGATGGGTTAAAGGAATGTTATAATCCTCTTCTAAACATGGCATGACATTATCTGAATGATCTATTTATTATTATTCTGCCCCCAATCTGTCACTCGGTTGCTACAGTAAACATCAGTGGCTGACTAATCCTAAATCTCTCCTTTTACCCAACAGGTAAATATTTCAGCATAAACATAGAGCCAGCGTACTTTGTGAATCAGCCCATCATTTTTGGAGATTTCATCAAGGTAAAATTATTTTAATGATATTTGTGATGTATTTCACTCTCTGTTCTATAGCTTTACTATGACTTTAATGGGAATAATTACATAATATTCTGAATATTTCAGATGTTTTTTCAGAAAAAGTGTATTCCTTTGATTTAATGACAGTGGCAGTGCTTTGTTTATAGATTGAATGGCATATTGTTTAAACATTCTAGGTTGGTGCAGACAAGGCTGACCGCGTTTATGAGGATCTAACAGACATGGAGAAGATCCGCCAGGTGCTGCAGGATTACCTGGAAGACTACAACACAACCTTCGCCAAGGAAACCAAGCTTGTGTTCTTCCAGGATGCCATTGAGCATGTGTCTAGGTAAACAAGCAGATCATGTGTCGACCACAAAAGCAGGTGCCCTGATGACCCAGTCCTGCTGTCTGGGCGTCTGTGTCATTGTACTAATGGAATGTTTTTCTCCCATATGACCTACGCTATGTTTCCTCACCTTCCTTTTCTTCCCTTGTCCACAGAATCGCCCGCATGATTCGACAAGAACGTGGCAACGCCCTATTGGTTGGTGTAGGCGGCACAGGAAAACAATCCCTGACACGTCTAGCTGCTCACATGTGTGGTTACCGCTGCTTTCAAATTGAACTGAGTCGCGGTTATAATTATGACAGTTTTCACGAAGACCTGCGAAAACTGTACAAAATGGCAGGAGTTGAGGGCCAGGACATGGTCTTTCTCTTTACAGACACTCAGGTACAATCAAAGACAAAATGGCCATAAAGCTTTCTGCTTTCTGTCTGTCTTTTTTTCTTGTCATACTTGTCTATTTGTATATATAATTTGATTTTAATATAATTCTGCCATTCGAGTGAGTGTTAAAGCATTAAATGTTTTCAGCATTCACTATATTCCCAAAAAATCCAATGCTAAATGTAATATAATTTGTATATATCACATTAAAATGGAACAATGTACATGATATAGCAACATTTAACTCTAAAAAACCCTAAAAAAGGTTTTCTAGTTATAGCGTTCACAGTAACATTAAGAAAATATATGTATATATATTATATATATATGTGTATATATAGATGTCAATAGTCGCCAGTGAGCAAGCAAGAAGAGATTGTGGCAAGTATACATTATCATTAAAGAAATAATGAAGGTAATGAAATAAATACAGATAATGAAGAGTAATCTAAGGCTCTGTCTCAATTAGCAACTGGTGTGTACTTCTAGCAATACTGTAGATGTCTTATATGACTCCGGGGGCTCACAAGAACCCCCTTTTCAGTCAGGATCATAAGGGATAAGGATAACATTTGGAATGAGGTCTATGTGTCCTACAGTGATATCTGCATCTCCAACATTTCTGCTTTGTGCTATCTTTAAAAAGAGACAACTCCCATTATCATAACATCTTCAAAGTCGATTCAATGGCAAGTCACCAATTTCATGTCTTTTAATGAACTCAGTTTGTTTAAAATCAAAATCTTCCCTGTTTGACTAATTCACAAGGTATGATTTATTGATATCTGGATATTAATCTGGATGCAAAAAAGTTATCTGTGAGCTGTGGAGCAGACAGTGGGTCATGTCAGTTATGACTTTGGGCCCTCTGCCAGTACTGTAATACTGTCTCTTGAAAGAGGAGACTGCACCTGCTTCATGATTAAGCAGCAGTAGTGACCCCTCAATTATTTTTGGAGAAGTTCTTAAGACAGACACAGACTGCTGGATAGTAATTATATATAGTAACAGATATAGTGGTATATATTAAAACATATATGTTTTGACATTATTGAACATGTCCATTTACTAATGGGTATCAGTGTCTGATTTAATAGGCCATTGTAAATTTCATTTATTTGGGTTTTTGTGCTTGTGTGTGTCTGTGTAGACTAACGGGAGTGGATACATTTCAGTGCTTTTGACAGATTGTCACTCACTGTCAAACTCATTGTTTCTCAGACATGCCCTTAGAGGGCGTGTGACCTTTCAGTTCATATACTTGAAAACACCCACCCACCCACCTGTGTATGCAGCCTAGGATGTGCTGCTCAGTTCAGTTTTTCTTTGTTTATCCCTGCAATGGGATGGTCTTGTTTAATGTAGTTTTGTTAGGACATAAGTAGTTAACCAAAAATGACAATTCTGCCATCATGTTTCTACCATCTCAATACCTGTTGTTCCATACCTATATTATTTGCTCATTGGAACACAAAATAAGTTAATAGTCTTTAATATTCCATAGAATGGAATTTAATATCGCACCAGGTTTGACATCATTGATCCACAATGCTGTTGCAAATGTGATGAGCCAGTATTAACACTGGTGTGCATCATAAGTTACCACTCCTCTAAAATCCTAATTGAACCTCTCGGTTGATCGTACAATCTTGTTTGATGACAATTTAAATCACATTGTTTTTTTGTCTGTATTAGATTGTGGTGGAGGAGTTCCTGGAGGACATCAATAACATGCTGAACTCTGGTGAAGTACCAAACCTGTTTGAGAAGGATGAACTGAAACAGGTGCTGGCTGCCGTAAGCCCAAAGGCCAAAGAGGTCGGCATCTCAGAAGGAAACAGGGATGAGGTACATATTGTAAACATCCTTTAGATATTGTACCATTAATACCATTCAAAGAAATCACAAAGGCCTGTAATCACAGAACTTCACTGAATGTTTTCAGCTGTTTTAAGATTCTTCCTTTCTAGAGGCCAGGTAACATTACTTCATGTATGTCTCTGCGTCGGCAGGTCTTCCAGTTCTTTATCTCTCGTGTGCGTGAAAAGCTGCACATAGTGCTGTGCATGAGTCCTGTGGGTGACGCCTTCCGTTCGCGCTGTCGCATGTTCCCCTCGCTGGTTAACTGCTGCACCATTGACTGGTTTGTACAGGTCAGATTCCTCTGCGTCTCTGTTATGCACTCTTATCCTTTCAGCCTTTTCTGTCTTTCAGAAACAAATAATCAAATCAATAATCATAATAAAAAGCCCTAAAGCAGTGAAAGCAATTAAATTTTAGCATGCCTAAATCTTAATCAGACGCTATTGCTGTTGGCATAGCACTGCACAATATGTATTTAAATGAAGATCATTGGTATGCTTTACAGAGCACACACCCTTTTTTATGTAAATGAGCATCCTTATAAAATGCACTGAATTTGTCAGACTCAGTATTATTTGCCTTGTTATTTGCAAATTTATGCTACCTGAAAGTGTCATTTTAACATCATATTAATACTGTAACTGAGACGCTGATGCAGCGGGAGGGTCCTGCCTTGACACAGGCAAGGGTCAAGGCAGGCAGAAAACAATCAACAGCAATGTCCGAATTAAAAACAGGAGGCAGGCAGCAAAGGGTCAAAAACGATAAACAGTCCAAGTGGCAACGAGAAAGCAGCCCGGAGAAATGCTCTGATTGAATTGTAGTTCAAAACAGTGGATTAGTATTCTGGCGAGTATTCTGGAGCGGCGACCTCCTCCGTAACAAATACTTTTCAGGCAGCTGCTCTTTACTGAACAAATGTTTTTCAATTGTTTTGTAAATGCATACCTACAGCACATTCACAATTCACAATATTCACAATTCACAATATTTCTAATTGTACTATTAGCTATGGAATGAGATCAAACAGAATGACTTATTAAAATGTAAGATGTACCAAATTATGTGTTAAATTGCCATTAACATCTCACACCCAGTCATCCCTAAAAGTCTGTTTCTTCAGTCATGTGCTTTTCACAGTCAGTATAGCTAAGGTTCTTGTCAATATAGCTAAATTGCTTAGCTTACCTTAGTTGAATTTAGCAGGTGTTAGGTCGCACCTTATAAAAAAGAGAGAATGAATGAACAAACAAACAATTGAATAAACAAAAGAATGCCCCCTTATTATTGTTTCTTTGTTTTAATTTGTATTAAATTATATATAAAATATTAATGTTCGGTGGAACTGTGTGTTTTAACTATTATATAACTACTGTGTGGTGTGTGTTTGTATGTGCAGTTTTAGTTCTGATGTGTCATGTTTGTTGGTGTGATAAATGATGGTGTGCTGGCCAACCGCAGCTGGTCGTTAGCCTTAAGCAGCAAGCCTGCATGTCTGTTCACCCTGCTCTTATTTGCTTATTTGTTTTCATCAGTCCATGCTTGTTTACTTGTGTACACACACAAACACACATACACACAACACACACACTCATTTCAAATATGTCAAGGTGACCCTCATGGTTCCTGAATGAACAAATAACCTTTTATAAAATTACCAGGGTCTGAATGCTATTTTCATGTTCAGTTTGTGGAAACCATTTTGTGTAAACGATTTCGTTATGATATGATACAGTATTTCTTTTTGTGTATTTTTTTCCAAATCTTCTGAATCAAATGATAGATTTGTGTTGAGAATAGATTGAAGATTCAGTCTTTGTAGATTCAAAATAGATTCAAAATTAAAGCCATTGTTCACAGATAACCCTTTCAAAGAAGGACAACATAGAGGACAACATTTTGCCACCATTTTAGTTGAACTTGTGTACTGTATTAATCTAATTAAACAAATCATACAGACAGTTTATCAACTAATCAGCCATTTTACTGACAAGATCAAACGATTTGTTTACAATCAGACATTACTACTTCTCTTATAAACTTTCATTAACACACCAAGAAGAGCTATGTAATGACCTTAAGTAAGTAAAGACATTACTTTCATTTATTGTAATAGCAAGGAAAAAATAAGCTAAAATAACAAATTCTCAAATTTTCTTTATATGTCCCAGAGATAAAGGAAATACATACAGGTTGGGAACAACAAGACAGCGAAATAAATGATGATCATTTTAGTGTGATTTTTTTTCTTTTATAATCAAATGTTTTAATATGTTTTCTTTCCAGTGGCCTCGTGAAGCTCTGCTGTCTGTGTCCCAGACATTCTTCCAGAATGTGGAGTTTGGCAGTGAGGAGATGATGCAGTGTTTTTCAGAGATGTGTGTGGAGATCCACGTTAGTGTCACTGATATGGCTGAACATTTTTACTCAGAACTGCGCAGGCACTACTATACTACGCCCACCTCCTACTTAGAGCTCATTAACCTGTACCTGAGCATGCTGGGAGAAAAGAGACAGCAGCTGCAGGCGGTGAGGAGGCGGGGCTGTGGATGGATTGGGGGGGTTGACATTGTTATAGAACATCATTTGTTAAGATTGGGGATTCAAATCACTTTGTCAGTAAATTGCAAGAAGGAAAGGTTGTTAGCTTTGTTATATTGATGTGATCGGCATGTCAACTGGATGATTTATTAGAGTAAAGGTGCTGTGGAAAATATCACTGACCTGTGTGAAACATAAACACAAAGATAATCAGAGATGTCTGTCATTGAAATTGAAGGTGTGTTTGTTTGCACAGGCTCGGGATCGTGTGAAAAATGGTCTCACTAAACTTCTGGAGACAAATGAGCTGGTTGATAAGATGAAGCAGGACCTTTCTGCTCTCGAGCCTGTGCTCAAACAGAAATCCATTGATGTCAATGCGCTTATGGAGAAACTCGCTGTGGACCAAGCGAGTGCTGACCAGGTGTGTGAGCTTTAATCTGTTGCTAATAACACAACCTTTCTCCTGCTATACTCTCAGGAACTCTCACCCCATAGCAATTAACTGTACATACTGTACACAGATGACATGGCATAGGCATTTCAAAGGGTCATATCATTTCACGGTTTTCCATCTTTGTCTTTTACACCAATTTATAATATCCAAAGTGTCTAGTACTAAAAACGGCTGTAATTAAGGATTTAAGAATCTTCATTTTGACTTTGCTCTGCTCTTTGACATATGCTACTTTACCATCAGACATTTGTGATTGGCTGATGCTTTGCTTACTATTAAGAAACAAATATATACATGTTTGCTGTGAGTTACACTATTGCGTATAATCAGAATCCCTTGAAAAAAGAAAGTCACGTTTGTCAGCTGCCATATTTGAAATGCCCCGGGCAGCTATTTTGGCCAATCTACTTGAATAGGGGAAGACTGATATCTTTAGAGCAGGTTTACAAAACAATAAAATGTTAAAATATGCTACACAAATATGAGCCACTTATGTTTAACACAGGTAAATGGAGAAACAGAGATTGATTGTGATGTTGGATTAACTTTTGCCATATTGTTACTTAAATGGAATATTATTATGATCTTTTGGTGTGTATAAAAGTATCTGTCCACCTTATAATCTTACTATGAAACTACTGAAATTTTTGAATAGAGAGTGGCAATTGAGTGTAAAAGAGTGTGAATATATTTTACTTTTTGACATCAGAAGTGTTTTTGAATTTGAATTGTCATCAAACAGTTTGACCCCAGTATGAAACTCTGAAAAGGTCAGTCGTTTCACCTTTGCCCTTACTGACATTCTCACCTGAAGGTGCGCAGGGTGGTTAAGGAGGATGAAGCTTTAGCTAAAATGAAAGCAGAAGAGACTCAGGCAATTGCGGCCGATGCCCAGCGTGATTTAGACGAGGCTCTGCCTGCTCTAGACAGTGCTAACAAGGCCCTGAATGCCCTGGATAAAGCCGACATCTCTGAGATCCGTGTTTTCACCAAACCACCAGACCTCGTCATGACTGTGATGGAAGCAGTTTGCATTCTGCTGAACAGCAGGTGAGTCCCTGCTTTATATGTGTGTATAAGTGTGTTACACCTTTATTACATGTTTATAACCAATTAAACGCCCACTGCTTTTCAAAAATTTAGAATTCTTTTCTAGATTTAGAATTGCCTTTAAGAGTGGCAATTTATGTATTTCTTAAATATTCATTTAAATATTTTATATTAATTTAAATATTTATCTATTTTATGATTATTTAGAAAAATAGCTAAATATTTTTAAAAAATTATCTATTTTTCTAAATAATTAAAAAAATCTAACAAAAAAATTGTGGTGTAGTCTACTAGTTCTGCTATTTTGTTCAAATATGTGATGACACAGATATGATTTTACAACAGGTTCATCTTGTAAAATAAGCAGCCATCAAACTGCAGAAAATCACACCTCACACATCATACATCATAAACTCCCTATTGCTGTACAGTATGACTCAGTATCTTCAGACCGTATTAACATGAGACACTCTGACTGTGTAGCATCTGTGACATTCTTGCTCAGTCATCAATCTAATCCTTCTACATTCCTTTCCCATCTGCTTCATCATCATTATCACTATAAGACGGCAATTTAATGGGTGTTTAAAATGTCATAACCCAGACTGTAAGAGATCTCCTCTTTACCCCTCTCTCTATTGCAGTTCTTTAGTCCTATAATTGTTCAATTTGCATTTGATATTACACCTGTTATGTCAAAATGGACCTCATTTGCTTTCTTACCACATGTTCCTCGTCTGCGAGTGAGTCATCTGTGCAAGTTATTCCAATATAACAATTTAAAATGTAACAATCGCCTCTGCCACCAAAACAACTTTTTATTTTGGCTGATGTCAACAAGCCCTGATATGTTTTAGCCCCTCCCTCCTTTATATATTTCAGTTGATTCACAATGGGCAAAATTTATGAAATAAGGTTTTAGTCCTAAATTCTTTTGTTATTAAATATCTTTTGGAAATGTGTTGTGTTATGGAATGCATTTTCATGTTTTCTATAGCAGCTATGATTTAAAACATTCATATGACATATGAGTGTTTCACTCATGTGACACTCATATGCTGTTAAGTCATACATTTTATAATATTTTACTTTATTGTTTTGTGTGATATCAACACATTAATGAGTGATGTGCATAATTAAACACCCTTACTCTTTATATTTTGTTTGTTCAGGTGTTTTGTATTTATGAATACATTTTGTGTGATTTGCCTTGGTGAAATTGGAAATCACCTGCGTTAAATCATCTGTTATTCTAATTACTTTTGTTATAAATTTCCAGCTGCGTTCTCACCCAGCTGGCGTTAAAGCTAATAGTGTAATTAAGGGTTGGTGAAGAGGAGGTGTGGGCTTTTCAGTGTGTTTTTGAACATACATATCAGTTATCATCAGAAAACAATACAAAAGCTCAGCAGAATCCTGTAGAATTTAAACAGCACAAAGTGAATTGACATTGGATTTGTTTTTTTTTATTCACAATGTTGTGGTGTTATTAATGCAGTTGTCTGAATCACAAATCAGTCATTGTATGATCATTAGCATTAAAGATATCATTTATAAGGCTTCTAATTCATTTCCTAGTGACATCTAATTCATTTCTTACTGACTCTCATTTCTTCACACTTAATCTGAATTGTTGAAACCGTTCATTTTGTCACCAGCTGTAGACTGCATGTCTAATCATTCACCTGTCTTCCATTATTTAGGACAGACTGGGCCAGTGCAAAGCAGCTCCTGGGTGACGGCAACTTCCTTAAAAAACTAATGGATTATGACAAGGACAATATCAAACCTCAGATTCTTCAGAAGCTGCAGAGATACGTCACTAATCCAGACTTTGTGCCTGATAAAGTGGAAAAAGTGTCCAAGGCTTGCAAATCCATGTGTATGTGGGTGAGAGCTATGGATTTATATTCCAGAGTTCTAAAAGAGGTCGGGCCCAAACGTGAGAAGCTGGCCGCTGCTCAGGTGAGCCCGGTTATATTGGTTATAGTGTGGATGAGAATTTTGGTCCTTTTTTGTTGGACAGATAATGTCCAGTAGATGTCAAGATGTCAAGTATTTTATCTGCATTAATTATGCATCACTATGTTTATTTTGATTGTTATGTTGTTCATCAGGCTGAGCTGGATGCGACAATGTCCACCTTGAAAGAAAAGCAGAAGAAACTGCAGGAGGTGGAAGACCAAATCAAAGTTCTGCAGGAACAGTTTGACTCCAGCGTGGCTGAGAAAGAGGGATTGGGTGAGAGAGAAAGAGAGATAAAAAGAGATGAAAAGACAGATATGATGTTCCACAAATGTGCAATTATTGACTTTACTGAAGTGTGTCACTTGGGCAGTAAATAACAGCGCTGCAGTATCTGAAAGCAACATGTTGCTGCTATATAAAGGGATTGAAGAACAGTCTATAGGGAATTAAGAACAGTTTGATTTTTGTAGATAAATGTAGAGGGTCAAGTGAAATGGCTTCATGTTTTATGACAAACAAGGGTGTTCAATTATGAGCGTTTATGTTTCCTGGTGCAGCGAAGACCATGGCCCTGACAGAAGCACGTCTGGGTCGGTCAGGGAAGCTAACGTCTGCTTTAGGAGATGAGCAGTTGCGATGGCAGGAAAGCATTGCTCTGTTTGAACAGGAGATTCACAATGTCATCGGAAATGTTTTCATCGCTGCAGCTTGCGTGGCTTATTATGGAGCCTTCACATCTCATTACAGACAATTGGTAGTGTATTAATAGTTCTCGAACATTTCTCATTAACTTTACATCCTCATTACAAATCTATTTATACCTTAATTATAAAGCAACATGCTATGTAATATATTTCATTATCCAGCATGTTTTTGCATTCAACTTATCCTGTGGCATCTTATTATATCAGTTGCCCACCTGACCAAATTATAGCATTAAAACAGATGAACCAATCAGAATTCCCCTTCTGTTCACTGAACACTGACATTCCTACTATTCTTCAGTGTGTGTCTCACAACAAGGTCACAAGAAGGATCTGGTTAGATCAGGTCTATATTTAGTGTGAATTCAGTCAGTGGAAATGAAGTGGATGCAAAAAGCAATATGTATTATAAGAGAGACTAAATGAGATGCTTTTGTGTGTAAATGAGTCTTTGTGTTTCTGTTTAACATGCTTGTGATTAATAAGCGTTTTGTGTGTCATGTAGCTGATAGATCACTGGATCACACGCTGTCAACTTTTGGGGATCCCAATCAGTGACAACTTCAGTCTGATCAATATTCTTGGAGACCCCTATGAGATCCGACAGTGGAATGCCGAAGGGTTGCCACGGGATACTGTCTCCACAGAAAACGGAATCCTTGTGATGCGCGGGCGCCGCTGGCCACTCATGATTGATCCTCAAGATCAGGTGACCTTCCCAAACATGCCCTGAACACTGTGTATGTTCATCAAACTTCTTGCTATTTAAAACACTTTAAACTTAACAAGGTCACAAGAAACAATTCAATAACCTATTAAGATGTAATTATGTAATTTATCATCATTTGTATGGTACTAAACATATTAATCAACCCTCAGCACTTCAGCAGATCACCATTAAAACAAAGCTAAGTGCTTCATGGGGTAAAACGTGGGATAAAGCACCTCTCCATCAGTTCACTCAAAAAGCTGCTTATTTTGGTGAATAGAAAGCTTCTACTAATATGGACAAGTTTGTTCTGTTTCTGACAGGCAAAACAGCTGCTTCACGCTGTTTTCAAGCAAATGACAGCATTAGATGACAGTGCTTCATCTTGCTTAGATTTCAAAGAAGTACACTGTCAAGGGACTATGCCATACTAAAAACAAATTCAATGACACTGCACACCACATTCCATCACGATGCATCATAAAGTTATACATTTGCCACGTGCATTTTACAGTTTAACCTAATGCACTACCAGTTTGTTACACCGCTGTTGCATATAAATAGGACAGCATGATGTGCTTGGAAATTGCTCATTTGTAGTCAACTTTTGTACCTATAAATATACTCATAATTGTTCTTGCATTCAAAACAACAGAACACTTGTCAAGATGCATTTTTGTTCACTTGACACAAGCGTCTTAAAATGAAGGTGATCTTCATGAACAGAAATTCATTGTGTGTGCACTTTGCTTATTGCTTAGACTTTAGTGTAGTACTGACAGCTGTGTGAAATGTATACTGTGTATGAAAAGAATGCTAAACTCTTTAGCTGTGCTGACTAAATTCCTTGATAGTCATAGGTTTAGAGGCAGAGGAGTGATGGAAAGTAACATGGAGCTAAACTTAAACTGACTCGTTGGAAGGTGTTTGAAGAACGTTTCTTGACATCTCAATAGATCTCGTCCCATTGGGTTCCTGTTTTGCATTTCATAGCCCCTGTGACATCAGGAAGTAAATGGAGGCGTCAGGTGAAGGGCATTTTAGATAGCTGAATGCTTTTGGTTGCAAATGTTGTCAAAATGGTACGGAGAGGTCTTCACAAAGCCAAGAGAAAAACAATCACCAGCCTCACTGCATTACCATACAAATATCTCTCTTTCCAGCCATTCCACTTTTATTACTGCCCATCGTTTTTAGAATGTTTGTCTGTCATTCCCTCCTCTTCCTCTGTTCTTTCTTGTCAGTTGTGTTTACTCTCTCTCCATCTGGCCGTCTCTCCAGGGAGGGTGAAACAGACATCATGCTGTCTTGCATTACATTCATGCACACGCTGTTCTCCACAACATTACACCACCACCCCTAGCCTGAATCAGGGAGGCCATATCGGTCCCATCTGAATGTGACAGCAGAAATCAAGGCTGGTCAGACCAGGAAACGGTTTTCCAATCTTCTGTTGTCCAGATTTTGTCTGTGCCCACTGCAGCCTCATTTTCCATTTTTCTGTCATCAACAAGAACTTTCGAACTTTTCGAAGTAAATTTTTTTATATGGTTCATGGTTGTGTGTGAAGTCACCCAAATCTCCTTTCTTCCTCATTCTGATGCATGGACAGCATCACAACCATTCAATAGAATATGTTTCCGCTTATATATCATTGTTTTACATAGACATATATATAGCATACATATATATAAGCAGAACTGATGATGGCAAAAATATAGCTCTGTATGTCTTTGTCATCATTTTTAAACTATCCTGTCCTAAGGTAAGCATATATGCTTTTGAATCTTTGAACTTACCTTGCTAAAATAAAATATGACATATATAGTGCACCATAAAGCAAGCTATATTTAACCATGTTATATCTAGGCAAATCGTTGGATACGGTCTAAAGAGATGAAGAATAGTCTAAAAGTGATAAAGCTTACAGACTCCGATTTCCTTCGAACACTTGAGAACGCCATCCGTCTGGGAATGCCTGTACTGCTGGAGGAGGTAACCTTTGACCCTTCATTTGTCACACCCATCTTCACCTTTATATGAATGTCCAGTCTCTCTTTTTTTAGATTGTATATAGGCACCTTGGAAAAATGTAGTTTAAAATTTTAAAAAAGGGATTTGGTTGAGTTGATTGGCTTTGAACATAAATGATTCGTAAATGAATGATTCTGTAGTGAGTTTATTAGTTGACTCTTGCCAGTTTATTAGTTGACTGTTGCCAGATGTAATTCTATGTATGAATCTCATTTCAGTCGTGTTTTTTTTGACTGATGACAACTGAAGCTTATACTGTAGTTTACCCACAACGTCTGTTTTTAGAATAAAATTTAAGGGCAGAGATTGCATATGTACCATAAACAGATCTAACAAAGAAATTAAAATAAAAGTTCAGAATGACCTTTATTATAAAAGCAAAATAAATAAACATCTTGCCTTTCTTTCTTTATCTGATGTTTTTTATGTGTGTACAGCTAAAAGAAAATCTGGATCCTGCTCTAGAGCCCATTCTTCTGAAGCAGACGTTTGTGTCGGGTGGCAGAACTTTAATTCGACTTGGAGATTCTGATATTGACTATGATAAAAACTTCCGTTTCTACATGACCACAAAAATGGCTAACCCCCACTACCTTCCCGAGGTGTGTGTTTGTTTGTGTTTGTTTGAGTCTGAGCAAATGACAGATAACAAGTCTGCAGAATGTAGAAAAACAGAGCGAGAGAATTTTTTTTTTACGTTTTCCTTTCCTTTATCAAACTAGTGTGAGACATTTAATTGTTTAACCAGAGAATCTTTATGACTATAATTATTTCATGCAAATGAAACTCCCACGGCCTTTTGACAGTCCACATGTAATTACTGTTTGTCTTTCATTAGCATTTTATTGTTTAATTTGTCCACTGTTTAAAATCTCTCGAAATGTTGAGTAAATGGCACGGGGGATTTTGAAAGCATTCTGGGTCGGGGTTGGCACCTGTTAAAGGTCAAATGGATTTGTGACTGAAGCAAAGTGGACACGGCTGGCAGCAGCACTTCTCCTATCTGTTGTGTTGCTACCTCGATCCCGCACCAGTCCCACACTGGCTTTGTGCCAAATAACTTTTGCTGCAGAATTGTGTGGTGGATGCGGATCATCGTGCACCTGCCAAGAGATGATGCCCTGCCGATCATAACAGACAGGGCCGTGGTCAACAGTCCGAGGACACCCCGCCGAATATGGTCCCCTGTCAAAAGGGGATGTGGCGCTGTAAGATCCAGCATTAGAGAAAGGACATGCCTGTCATTTCCACTTAAATAGAAAAGATGCTGACAGACCTGTCTGGATTAAAGAAACATTCTCAGAGACAGACAGGAAATATAGGGCCAATCAAAGCAGATCTCTGCGGGCCTTATAAAGAAAAACGAGCCAACTGTAACATCTCCAGGGGGATGCATTGAGCAGATAATGTCAATCATCAGTCACACACCCCTAAGAGATTGCATATCTCAGTTTAGAAGATGGATGACTCAAGGACAATTTGATTCCTTATTATATGACCCCTAAGCTACAAGTCCATAATCAATCTTTGTCTTCTTCTGTGTGTCAGGTGTGCATCAAAGTGACCATCATCAACTTTACTGTTACCAAGACAGGATTAGAGGACCAAATCCTCAGGTAATCCAATAACTGTTTAAGGGCTGCCCAGTGTTATACTATTCTACTTTAATATGAATATATAGAACACTGGAGGGACAAGATGTTAAACTTTCAGCTACTAAGCTTTAGATGTTTTGTCTTTAGATGTTGCTGTCTTACGCTGAAGTGGTGGGTGCTGCTGTAAAAGAGAAATTGATTTCTTTGAATCTTCTATAGATAAACTTTTGTACTTTTGAGATTTGGAATTTTTTATTTAGTTACAAAACTTTTTTCTGGTAAAGTAAGTCAAAGGTTCCAACATTTACCTAGGCTGGAGTAACTGAATCATGGGTTGCTTTTTTTGAAAAAGCAAGAAATAATAGATTCATAATCCAAGGTTATCATTTACAAAGTTGGTTTTTATATGTTTTTATATAAGGGTACATAAAGATAAATAAACATCATCTCCCTTGCTCAAGCCCTACAATATTATAGACTTTATCATTACTGTATTTTGTCATCTGTGATCTATGTAGTCTTAGTGTGCTGATCACTCTGATCACAATTCTGCTAGCATAAGTACACAGTGTAATTTTGTTTGTAATTTTGTTATAGCCACTTAGACTTATAGCCAAGACATTCTAAAACATTGTTAGGCAAAAAAGGTTTCCTGATTATGTTGATGTTAGTCCACTGTCTGTTTGCTGACTCTCTAATGCATATTCCTGCCAAAACTGTAGAACACTTTTATCAATCTGGCAAGCTCAAATCTGATTGACTGCTTTTGCGCAATTTCTGGTAATTAAAGGGCTCAAACTGAGCCCAATGTTTTTAGCAGTCTGTTACATTTATAATGTACCGCGCTGATACAGATGCAACAGGCATCAAACCATATGCCATTTAGCCAAAGGATACTATGTTGTTGATTACTTTACTGATTACGTTATGATTACTTCTGTTTGTTCTTAGTGATGTAGTCCGTCTGGAGCGTCCTGACCTGGAGGAGCAGAGAAACCAGCTGATAGTTCGCATTAATACAGACCGGAACCAGCTAAAAACCATTGAGGACCGAATCCTGAAACTGCTCTTTACCTCTGAGGGCAACATCCTTGACAATGAGGAGCTTGTGCAAACTTTACAAGAGTCAAAGGTCAGTGGTTTGGGGTGAGGAAATCAGAGGAGTTTGGTGTTCTTTACTTATCCAGCTACAGAGTGATGATTAGAAAGATAGAGTGTTAAGGACTAAACTACTCAACTAGAGTATCAGAAATGTGATACTTTGAAAGCACAGGTGATACTAGTTGTTTTGTTGAAGGTTTTTATGTCAGGTTTTATATTTATGACTGATAAAACTGACTCTCTAAACCCCTCCCACTTTATTGTTTAAGTCAATCTTATGTACTTGCACCTGGTTGGCAACATCAAGAAAAGAAGATTAAGGTTGGATTAAGTGAAAGACCTCAGAAATTATGAAAGACCATTTTGAGCAGTGCATTTATAATGGCTCCAAATTGTGAAATTCTGCCATTTAAAGGAAATTATTTTTAGATATTTGCTATTAAGTTGAATTTAAAACTATACAAAAAAATCACAGTGCACTACAGCTAAATTTAAGCACGCAGGAAGATCAGAGGCAAAGCTCGCACGTCACTGTCTGTTACCCTTCCACCACCCACAGAGAGTGATGAAGGACTGAATGGGAGAGACACATGGATAGATGGATGGAGAAGCTGATAGACGAATGGATGGTTGTGCCTTAACGAATGAAATATCTGTCATACAGACAGAAAACAGCTCAGTCTCCGTCTGACACCTCTGCTACAGCCTCATGTATCTCCTAGAGTGACATTGCTCCTCAGCGTCAACTGCTTTACAACTTATTGTGCATTTTAAGCTTTTTATAAACATGTCAAGCTGCCAAGATGTTGCATTCGTCTGCGCTTGTATATAACACATACTTTAGGGACCTGAAGCAGATGTGCTCACAATCTGTCCTTCTTCCCTCTGGTTCAGGTGACATCTCAGGCCATTAAGTCCCGGCTGGTGGAGGCGGAGAAGACAGAGGAGATGATCAACGCAGCCAGAGAGAAGTATCGGCCAGTTGCCACGCGTGGGTCCATCATGTATTTTGTCATTGCCAGCCTGTCTGAGATTGACCCCATGTACCAGTTCTCCCTAAAGTACTTTAAACAGGTACTCTAACTTAAATCTCAGGCAGTTATGATAGATTAATGTGTCATGATGCATTGTCTTGAGGCAAAACACAGCTAGATTATAGCCTGTATAGCCTATAGTGCTTTAATAATTAGTAATGGTTATTCAGATTTACTAATTTGATAAAAAAAAAAGTACAACAAACAAAAGAAATCCTAAATGATAAATGTAACAGGGTATCTTATGTAAGTTATCTTGATCTTGAGAGAGTTTAGTTCAAACCCTAATAAAACACACCTAAATAAACTAATCATGGTCTTAAGGTTTAGTTTAAAAGGAAGAGCACAGGTGTTTGATTGGTTGGAACTAAACTCTGCAAAACAGTGGCCCTCCCTAATTGGAGCTGAATAGCCCTGAGTATATGCAATAATTAAGCTATATAACAAAATCAAGAATGCTGTTATACTGAATATTAACACATTTGTGATTACCTCTGGTACCTGTGTGCCTATAGCCACTGCGCTAATATTTAGTACAACAGCGTGATTACAGTTTTTTAAACAAAAAAGTAACTGTTGAGTAACTTACATTTTAGACACAGTATAGCCAGTTATTTTGTTAAAATTTGCACTCTACACAATGCAGCACAAGAGAGCTTGTAACAAGCTTGTAATGTTGTTGTTTTTAGCTTGTAATGTGTGTTGACAGAAACTATCAATGAATGCCTAATATAAATATCCAAATATAGATAAAGGTTATAGACAGTAAATATGTTGCTGTACTCCTAAAGAAATACCTTAAACCAGAGAATCTCTGGCCTGATACATTATGACTGACCTCTCCTTCCGCAGTTGTTCAACAACACTATTGAAGCAGCAGAAAAGCACAGAGATCTAAGCATGAGACTACAGATCCTGCTGGATCAGACTCTGTTGAGCGCCTACACAAATGTGTCCCGTGGTCTCTTTGAGCAGCACAAGGCCATCTACAGCTTCATGCTGTGCGTGGAGATCATGATGCAGAGAAGAGAGATCTCTCAGCAGGAGTGGCAGTATTTCCTGAGAGGGGCTGGAGGCATGGAGAAGGTGAGGGACTGAAGAGCACATGATGAGATGTGATGAGAACGACACCTGCCTCTATATGTGTGTGGTGTTGGTCTATTTTTGTTCCTTGAACTTCCTTTTGTAGTGACACTGCTATAACTGAGACATCAGAACATTATCAACTAGCCATGAATGAGATTTGTGTTAATTGTTAGATTGTAGAGCTGTTTTCTATTTTTTTATTTCCTTGGGGATCTGTGCATCTGCCATTATAAAGGCATTTCCCTAATGCACCATCCTGTTGTATTGTGTTAATGCGCGTTGAAGCGATGCATTTCTGTGTGGCTGTAAACAGAATGTGCTGTACTGCAGTTAGACATCAAATTTCTGTCATTAGTGGTGCTTGCCAAGTCAGGCATGTCTG
Organism: Botia kubotai; assembly: GCA_036877585.1. NCBI lineage: Eukaryota > Metazoa > Chordata > Actinopteri > Cypriniformes > Botiidae > Botia > Botia kubotai. The sequence continues at coordinate 10,696 of JAZGTI010000475.1, read as the reverse complement.
TTACTGTTGCTAATCTTTTTAACAAAATCCAAACCATTAAACTTCAGAACATATTTTGTCAGTTTATACAACAGACATAAATGATACCTACCGTACAATTGAGTGGCTTGTTGAGAAGGTGGTTTTTGGCATTCTTTTTTTGGCAAGTTATCATTTTTCTTTGAGGACACTAAAATGGGCAAAAATGTCAGACTTTTATTGAAGAAGAAACCTAAGCCATATTTAGACACCAGAATAGCATTGGTGGTGGGCCCATTTGGCTTCAGCAAACCACATAGCAACCACCCAAAATACCCTAGTAACCACTTAACAATGCCCTAGAAACCACTAAATACAAACAATGCACTAAAAAACATTCTGAACTCAGTAGCAACCACAAAACAACAACTACGCAAACCTCCCACAAACACCCTAGAATTATAGCATTTTACAATACTTGTTTTTCAATCTTATTATACTTACTGCACATAAATTGAATCCAGTTATGTGTGATTGCTCCACTCTGCTTTATCATTAACATTAGAATATACTGTCTGTCACTGCCTCTAATAATTACTTTCTTTGGCTGGTTTTATATTTCAGCCTGCCTTTCAGTCTGCTTCAATGTTTGTCACCATGTAGACAATCAAATCAACAATGACTGATACTACATCAAAATTCCTATTCCCGATCCATGCTGTTTGGATGTAGATGCTTTCTGACAAGTATCAAAATTAAGATGCAATAATAATCTGAAACACACATTTTTATATTGTAACACTCTCCCTTCCCACTTTAGGAACTGCCAGAGAAGCCAGAAGTGCCGTGGCTGTCTGATTTCGCTTGGGAGACGTGTTGTAATCTAGAAGACCAACTGCCTTGCTTTAACGGCATTAAGAAAGAGATGATAGCCACACCCATCACTGTCAGACTGGGTATATAGTTTCACTAGAACATCATTGGCTCGTACTTATTTTAGTTCTAGAGCAACATTGATCAAAACATGGAAATCATAAATCATATCTTGCACTCTCTGCAGGGAAACTGCAAATAACTGTAAACCCGGAGCAGTGGGAGGGGTATGTCACTGCCCTTCCTCCTTTTTCAGAAGACACACCCTCTGATAAACAACAGGTCAGAGGTCACTGGAACCAGCGGCTTAGTGCATTCCAGAAACTTATCCTCATCAAGAGTTTTATGGAGGAAAAGGTAAATAGCAAATAATTATACTACTGCATGGCCAAACAAACAGTGCATTAAAGTTTTAAAAGAAATTTTTGTAGCTGGTTTTCACACAAACACGCCTTCTTCTATGCGAATGAATTCTTCTTTAAAACTCTGTGCTGTTTCCCCAGCGCATTTAACGCTGATTTTCCATCGATCGTGACAGTAGCAATTCATCAAACAATGAGCAAATAATGGAGAAGAGCATTATAACTGGGCATATATCCATTTGAGCGTTGTATGATGACCTTCAATTTTGAATGATTTCATTCAGGTGTCTGCATCACAGTGTTGGAGTGTTGTTGAGTGTGCCAGACTGTGGTATTGTGCAGCATCCTTTGCAACCTCAACTTGGATTCAAATACAACAATAGCAATTTTTTTGTAGGCACATTTTTGTAGGTGCATTTCCAGCTTTGCCTGATATGCATAATTACTTGCATGAATTGTGGTCATCAGTGTGCAAAAAATTTTACTTTCATTCAGTTTATTCTTATTGAAATATTCTCATTGAATGTTTTACTAATCATAACTTCATTAATAGTCCAAACAAAAAAATTACCTAAAACGCTACAGAAACCCGAACGAGTTAAAGGCAGAGTAGGTAATCTTTTTCAGAAAATTATTTTGTTATGCTGGTTAAAAGTCTCTTTACGTCCTGATATCAATCACTAAGTGGTCTTAATATATTTATATATTTTTATATATTTTCTGTACTGTTTATGTATTATCTTCTGTCATAAAAAGTCTCTCTAATCATTGTATTTGGTCTGAATGCACTAATACAATGTCCCACCTGCCTGTCAAACTATTTGCATACTGCTATGCACAGTTCACGTGTTTTAAAGGAGGCAGAGCTTTGGAAAGCGCTCTGAAGGGAGGATAGGATCGTATGCTTTCAAAGCTAGCTGGCTATTGCTAGCCTCTCCGAAATTGCCTACCTGCCTTTAACATATGACTACACTTTCTGCACACATCTACCACATTAAGTCTGTAAATCAGTTTTACCGTTAAACGTCTATAACCATGTGCAAGACTTAAGTAAAATATTAGGACTGCAAAATGATACGATGGCACTGAAAAAAGTTATTAACATACAGTAAGGCCTCGTTTAACAGCCCTTCATCACTGGCAGTATATTTCTACCAATACAGTAATAATTAAAAAGCTTAAGCAGCAGTGTTGACTGTTATTATCATTTTCACAGTAATTTACACAGCATGTGCATTAAAATCTGATGCTAACTTAAATATAGTACCTCATTACAGGTTACTTTCTTTTTTTTCATTCTTTTTGCCTCGTTTTATATCTGTTTTACATTTCATTATTGACATCTCAAGTTTATTTTTAAAGAAAGAAACAATTTTCTTCTATATCAAAGTAATTGCACCACTGAACTCTTAAAATGTGCAATAACTCAATAATATAACACGTATGCCCAAACACATTATGATCTCATAAATTTTATTGCCATTTTAACTGTATTGTGTTGTTCACACACGTGGCCCCTTTAAGCCATTTAAATCCACAGCTATTGTATTGGTATTTTGTTATTTGATAAGCGTATCTGTCTGATCAGGTTTACTGGGGCGAATATACACAATATTATTATCTTCAATAATAATGTACATATGTATATAATAATATGGCATAATTAAAATAAAGTGTCTGACTCTGTGTGTTTTCAGGTCGTATTTGCTGTGACTGAGTTTGTTATCAATGGTTTGGGACAACAGTTTGTGGAGAATCCCCCAGTGGATCTGGCAACCCTATATGCAAACATGTCTCCTTCCACCCCCTTGGTGTTTATTCTCAGCACAGGGTCAGATCCAATGGGAGCATTTCAGCGATTTGCCAATGAGAAAGGATACCAGGATCGGTACTTAAACGCACTGATGTCACATATACACTCACTCACTCACTCACTCATGTTAATGAATTTAGTACTAATTAACAAATTATTGTATACCTTTTTATTTTGCTGCGGCCCTTCAGCGAGCAACCAGTCCATAGTGTTTCATTCACAGGTGACCTTTCATTGTTGGGTTTTAATAATAATTCAGTTTCACCATACAAATACTGACTTTATAAAAACAAAAATTTAAAAATTCCATTTATTTTTTCTGCAAATGAAAAAGTTTAACATGTGGAAAAAAACTCAAGGTAAGGGATTGTTATCTGAGTATAGAAAACAGAAAGCTGTGGTTGTGATCTTGCTAAGAATCTTGAGTATTGTGATCAACTTTTAGAAAGAAGACTGAACAGAGGGCTTAGAACAGGGTTTTGATGTCAGATTAACCAAGTGCACCAACTGTAATACTGTGATAACAGCAACATCTTAAGCATTTTCTGTTAGGTTTAATTTGGTTAAGAATCTCTTATTTAGGCATGCAGGGAAAAAGACAGGGAAAAAATGTGTGATGTTTACGAACTGTTTAGTTTTTACTGTTTCTTCACCCTAAGCCTTCAATCCTGGGGTTCTGTAGGGATCAGTGCTAGACTCCTGCTGTTCCTCATCCACACTCAGATCCATCATCCAATCCCATGCTCCATGCTTCTTTTAGCACTGTTGTGCTGCCAGCATTTAACAGTCATCATTCCCTCTTTCTGCCTGTGTCTGCCAAACCGATTTATCACCGATGTCATCAGTTGTGACATTAGTTCCTTTAAGCCATGACCTCCCTCACCAAACCTTTCTGTATTGCACTTAGAGGTCAAACTGTCATTACCTTGTTGTGTATATTTACACTTGACATCATGCTGGGGAACCTGTTGTTTTTGGATAACATTATGATAACAATACCCTTACTTAACAACAACATCTTGTTTAACGTTTGGATATGGCTTTTCGGTAGCATGATGCTAGCAATGCCATTGTCATGGGTTTAATACCCATGTTGTACATGTATTTATAAAATGTATAGTATACCTTGAATGCACTGTTGTATGTAAATGTAAATTTTAAATTCCTTTAACTCTTGTTTTCCAACCAGCATCTATATATATCCAACCTGCCATCTATATTCCTAGAGCAGATCCAAAAGCTTGTTTTTAATCTTCAGTAATTTTTTCACATCACGCCCGGGTCGCTGCTTAGGTTTCTATATGGGGTGCCAGTAAATGATTGTATTAAATTCAAGATGCTGTCTCTAGCCAACACTGTTGCCAATTTCCTGTTCTACCATTACTTTCAATTTTTCAACAAATCATACACCTAAGCTTAGCTGCTAAAATCCACCACTTCTACTTGCCAGATATTACAGCAGTTGACTCACCACTTAAATTCAAACAAAGGTCTATCAATCTGTCTGTCTGTTTCTCTGTATCTCTGTCTCACTTTAGTAACAGCTAGCGCTTGATTTGTAATTATTACTGGTGTCTTGTATTTCAGGGTGAAATCCATCTCGCTGGGTCAGGGCCAGGGGCCTATAGCAGAACGGATGATTTTGGAAGCTCTAAAGAGTGGCAACTGGATCTTCCTGCAGAACTGTCACCTTGCTGTGTCCTGGATGCTGGCCATGGAGGAGCTCATAAAAACCTTCAATGAACCTGGTTAGTTTGTATTTGTGTAGTAAAACTCCTTCTTCCTAGCCTAGTCCTTTAAAGTATGAATTACATTTACATTTAGTCATTTAGCTGACGCTTTTATCCAAAGCGACTTACAAATGAGGACAAGGAAGCAACTTCAATCACAATAAGAGGCAACAATGAATAAGTGCTATAGACAGGTCTCAGGTATTTCAACACAGTATGAGAAGGATATATATATATATATATATTTTTTTTTTTAAGAAGTAGAAGTAGGGGTGTGTTAGTAAATTAGTCAAGGAAGTGAAGATGAAAAAGAGTTTTTAGTTGTTTCCTGAAAATGGCTAATGACTCAGAATTAAATGAATTAAATGGGTCTGTGTGTGTGTGTGTTTCAATTGAAATATTACTGTTCTGTTTTCAAACAGATTCTCCAGATATACCCGCACTGCAAAGTGTGTTATACACGTGAATCCATGTTATTGGTAGTAATTTTGTCCTCTTCTCTGTTGTTCTGTCCTGGTATGACCTCTGACTTCATAGACACTGTTATCCATGAGGACTTCAGACTGTTCCTTAGCTCCATGCCTACCAATGTGTTTCCTGTCACAGTATTACAAAACTCTGTCAAGGTAACTTACACACCCACACTTCATATGATGTTTAGGCACACACTCGGTCTTTTTTGTAAAGTCTACAAGAACTGGAAGTTGTAGCCAACTTCACTGTGCCGATATATTTTAAAGTAAAACAGAAAAATTTGGCTGTGGCTTGTTTTTCCACTGGGCATTTATTGGCTATAGAAAAGTTGGAGGGGAGTGGTTAATGGCCCTGGCTCTGCCCAAGCTGTTAGACTGATGTCATCATAGAAGATCTGCCATTTCAGAGGAGCAATACATTTTCAGATTTTGATGAAAGATTATAAGGGCACGGTAACTTTAAAAAAAGAATGACATGCATAGATAACTCATTTATAATAAACAGCAATATTCCATAAAAAACAAGAATAGCATACTTTAATTTCAAGGCGACTTTAAGACACTTTTCAGAAAAGCATGCACATTTTCCATAGCATCAGGTGAAAGCATACATCTAGATCAAAACCTCACACATACATGGAATCCAATGTGGACATAAGCTTCATATGCTGATAATATGCACGTATTTCACCTTTACTTGTTATTTATCATTCCAGCTCTAGGATATGTCTGCACATAAATCAAATTAATATTTGAGTCACACTAGTCACACAGCCACACACTTCTGCGAGAAAAAGATAGCCCTTCAAATGAAGGAGCCCTTTTATGTTTTATTCACTCTCTACCCAAAACATTAACACCCCTGTGCTCCCACCCCTATTAATTAAACTACAGCTTTACCAAAATCACAATTGAAACAGTGGTATATGAGGCCTTAAACAAGTGTGTCATTATAATTCAAGTATGGCCACATGGATGCAAAGGAAGCCTTCAAACTGTTTAGTTTGTCTTAAAATAAGTTTCGTCTGTTTTAGCAGCTCCATCCTCCCTATATATGTGCTTTAAATTGTTGTGTTACAAATTCTGTTGGCAGGAAATTAATGAGCCTGTTTTAACATGATGGTAGGTTACTAACGAGCCTCCAAAGGGTCTCCGTGCCAACGTGAGACGAGCCTTCACTGAAATTAGCAGCTCGTTCTTTGAGGAGCACATCCTTGGCAGGAAATGGAGGAAGATCATCTTTGGAGTGTGTTTCTTCCATGCCATCATTCAGGTCTGCACTCAAGGGTTGGGAATTAAATGGATAGTCGGATATGAGGGTTGAATGGAATTTGAAGCACCAGTCTGTAAAGTTGAAAAACCTTATGGGATATATCTTTTATATGCCATGTAGTAAGATTTAGACCTTGCTTTTGTACATTTTTGATAATTTTGTATGAGGTCTACAAGTTTTTTTTAAACTAAAGCAGGAATCCATTTTCTGAAGTATGTGATTAATAAATATACAGTATAGTGTGTGATGCAAATAAATTGCCAGTTTTATTAAATAAATTAATAAGAGGGTTCTCAAATGCTTTTTATTTTACATTTGCACATTTATATGGACAATCTAGAGTTAATGCAGTATTTTCTTTACACATTTGCTTATCCTAACCATTTAAAGAGTGAATTGACAATCTGTGTTACGTATGACAGCCCTGATTGTATTAAGGTGAAGTGTGTAATTTTTTTGACACTTTTAACACCAAATGGAATTTGGCAGAATGCAAAAATAATGTACCTTTTTGTGAAATCCAAGCAGAACGAATTTCTGTGTAAATCATTTATAAACCCATTCTTATATATATTGTTGCATGGAATTGAATCTGATCTACACACAAATTCGTTCTGATTTGTGATTGAGGCCCAATGATTGTTTCCAAAAGTACAGAAGCTCATAAAGGGTATTCATTATTATCCTCTGTTTTCTCAGGATTACAATGTACCAAATGTTTTCTTGAGGAAAATTATACTGATTTTATACTTATATTATATTAATATATTAATATTATATTTATACTTATATTATATACTTATATTAACTATATTAATAAGACAGAAATAAAATTTCTAAGTCTATTTTCTGTAATATAAACAACAATCTATAGTCTTTGTGAACGCCTGTTTTTTGAAAATGTGTATTTGTATATTTATTGTTTATTATATACATTTGGTTTTATACATTATGTTGCTGAAATTACATACCAGTTATTGGAATTAAACATTAACACCTCATAGAACCAATTCACATAGACAGAAAGCATTTACCATTCATTAAATTTTTGTTTTTATGGCTAAGTATGTGTTTACGCATTTATGTATATCTAGGAGAGGAAGAAATTTGGTCCTCTTGGCTGGAACATCCGTTATGAATTCAATGACAGTGACAGAGAGTGTGCACTTCTTAACCTAAATCTCTACTGCCAGATGGGACATATACCATGGGACGCTCTCATATACATCACAGGTGTGTGTGTGTGTGTATTTGTTTGAGAATTATTCCAACTATTAATTATTGATCTTCAACTTCACGTTCCTTTCAGCTGTGACAATGGCTAGTGTTTTTTTGTGTGTGTGCGGCCTCATGCATTTTACATAAAGGAAAAATGCATGAATGTTGTCTGATAATACTGAAACTTTGGCATGCTTTTGTTTATCAAATGAAGCCTTTTAGACTCTTGAGCCAAAATTTCATGTTTTCTGACTATACATTCTGACTATCTGACTATCATTTGCGCTCTAAAAATTAACTAACACTGGGATAATTTAAACATAATATGCGTGCATTGCTTTAAGTGTGCATCATTTTACAGACCATCAGTTGGTGACAGTAAATGTTATTAAATCTGGTGCAGCTGGTGGCGTTCGGGGACAATGAGAGAATATTCCAGTAAAGTTATTACGAGAGGCTTTGGGAAAGACTCATTAAAGAAGCTTCGCACAATGTCAGACCATCTCATTAATTTCCAGCATGATGCCAGTCAGGGACACAAGCAGTCGGCAAATATGTTCATGTGTATGTGTGTGTTTCTTAAGGTGAGATTACGTATGGAGGCAGAGTGACGGATGCCTGGGATCAGCGATGCTTGCGCACCATCCTCAAGCGTTTCTTCTCCCCAGCCACATTACAGGAGGGCTACATGTACTCTAAATCAGGTACACACACAAACACAAGTTTGTTTTAGTACAGTATGTTAGTGAGGACTTTACATGGACTTCCATTGGTTACATACAAGGCCAATTATATTTTCTATCCTCTACCCTAATCCTACCCTGTTTTAATGTTTTTTCCATAATTGTGAGACCATTTTCAAAAATGTCTCCCTCACAAGCCAAACCTATACACACACAAACACATATATGGATTTATAATACAGACACAGATTCAGCTTCACTAATCAAATACCAAATGTGGTATTCGCACTCATTAATTACATAAATTAAATATGAAGTGGGTATTTTTTGCCATTGCCAAGGCCCAATGACTGTTTCACACACCCACAGAGCCCCTGCATTATTCTTCTTCTGTCTTGTTTTCCCAGGATCATGGTGTACCAAAAGTTTTCTTGAGAAACAAAAACTTATCTTGAGTTATCCTGAAATTATACTGAGAAAACAAAAAACAGAAGAAACAGAAAATAATGCATTGTCTCTGTGGGCTTCTGTACATTTGAAAACATGTATTTGTACATTTTTTGATTTGATGCTGTTAGTGTTGCAGAAATGCCACCTCTTTATATTTGTTCAATTGTATCTTAACAAATTTTAAAAAATACTTCTATCTGTATAGTTTAATTTGCAGAAAATTTGTGTAAGTGTAAATAACATTGAATTGGACTATCTAGCCCTTTGCACACTGGCTGTATGATACTTTCAGAACAGTGCTTTAAGCGATCCAACATGTCAACCACTGTCATGTTTAGAATACAACTACCTGTTTATAAGCTGTTTTGCAGGGTTTTGCCCAAACAACAGATGTTCAGAAAGAAAAAATATAGAAAAACATCCATTCGCTATCCAAATATTTGACCTTCCTAAAGTACATAGAAAGTACTAAGATGCAAATTAATGTATTGTAACACACTCTTTCCTTTTTATTGTGCAGGGATTTATTTTGCTTCTGATTCAGACAGTCTGGCTGAATATAAGCAATATATCGAGAATCTGCCTTTGATTGATGATCCAGAGATCTTTGGAATGCATGAAAACGCCAACCTGGCCTTTCAGGTAATGCTCAACTGATCTACTGTACCATCATATGAAGTAACACACTCTAGTACAAAACTACGCTTGTGTGTAAGAGCTACCATACTTTTATGGCACAAAAACATTTGATAAGATCCTTATAAGCAAGTTATAGTGAATTTAAAATCTAAAATAACTACAGTGCCTATATTCATACCCCTTGAACTTTTCCACATTTTGTCACATTACAACCACAAACTTAAATGTTTTTTATTGAGATTTTATGTAATAGACCAACACAAAGTAGCAGTAGTAGTATAATTGTGAAGTGGAATGAAAATGATACATGGTTTTCAAAATTTAAAGCAAATAAAAATCTGAAAAGTGTGGTGTGCATTTATATTCAGCCCCCCTGCGTCAATATTTTGTAGAGCCATCTTTCGCTGCAATTACAGCTGCAGGTCTTTTGGGGTATGTCTCTACCAGCTTTGCACATCTAGAGACTGAAATGTTTCCCCATTCTTCTTTGCAAAATAGCTCAAGCTCAGCCAGATTGGATGGGGAGCATCTGTGAACAGCACTTTTCAAGTCTTGCCACAGATGCTCAATGGGTTTTAGGTCTGGGCCATTATAACACATGAATATTCTTTGATCTAAACCATTCCATTGTAGCTCTGGCTGTATGTTTAGGGTCATTGCATTGCTGGAAGGTGAATCTCCTTCCCAGTCTCAAGTCTTTTAGTCTCCAACAGGTTTTCTTCCAGGATTGCCCTGTATTTAGCTCCATCCATCTTCCCATCAACTCTGACCAGTTTCCCTGTCCCTGCTGAAGGAAAGCATCCCTACAGCATGATGCCGCCACCACCATGTTTCACAGTGGGGATGGTGTGTTCAGGGTGATGATCAGTGTTACTTTTCCGCCACACATAATGCTTTGCATTTAGGCCAAAAAGTTCAACTTTGGTCTCATCTGACCAGAGAGCACCTTCTTCCACATGTTTGCTGTATCCCCTACATGGCTTGTGGCAAACTGCAAACGGGACTTCTTATGTCTTTCTTTCAACAATGCCTTTCTTCTTGGCACTCTTCCATAAAGGCCAGATTCGTGGAGTACATGACTTATAGTTGTCCTGTGGAGAGATTCTCCCACCTGAGCTGTGGATTTCTGCAGAGTGACCATGGGCCTCTTGGCTGCTTCTCTGACCAGTGCTCTCCTTGCTCAGTCTGTCAGTTTAGGTGGACGGCCATGTCTTGGTAGGTTTG